>JAKCPB010000913.1:0-158045 GCA_021442155.1 Cymbidium sinense
AAGTAAATCTTCATCAAAGTGAATTGAAAGAAGATGTTCATTTGTGCTTTTGGAAAATGTTGTTAGTTTTATTTTTGAAAATCTTACATGTAACAATTATGGGAATTGTTAAATGAGGGTGACCAAATTTTGTGGAAAATATTTTATTAAGTGCATTTTTGAAAAGGTGCTTTTTGAAAAGCAAAGTTCTTATGGAAGATTTTTTTTGTTTTTATTAATTTAGATTGAACCTTTCCTTATCATGAAAATGATAATGAGGAAGTCTTTAAGATGTTTCTTTTATTTAGATCTTTTCATTTTTAACCCATTGGAGAACCCAACGGTGGTTTTAAGACCAACAAGGAATGTGGTCCTAAAACCTAAAGATGTTGACTGACTTAACTCAAGAATGAAATGAGCTAAGTGCCAATGGAAAGAAAGATAGTCTCAGATTCATACCAAAGTACAAACCCACTATCAATACTCAAAGACAATAGTCATTTACCAAAGAAAATTTTGTGGTGACAAATTCCTATAGGGAGTCCCCTTTCAAATCTATTGGGGAGAAATGAAAGAGACAAGACCTATCAAAATTCATCTTTTTAGGATGCCACATAGATCCGCATATGTACTTATTCAGGTGATCGAGTATGTTATCAAGGAATAGTGTACTATCTCGAAAGACAAAAGTCACTACCCTTTAATGGACCTAATCACCTTAATAAGGACTCCTAAGGATGATGGGTCTGCATATGTACCAGAGATTCTTCCCTACTTTACATGGAAAAAGTAAAGCAGGGTTTATTTTAAATTGGGTTTGTTAAGTTCCTTATAGGGGCAAGCCTCCATAGTTAATTACATCCTAAGGAATGGGGATTCTTTAGGAAAACTCTTGATTAAGGTAAATGATCGTTGTCTTTGAAGATTTCAATAGGAAGGATTATCAATCAATTGGTTTATTTTGATGGTCAAATGGGATTGATCAAAAGAGGGAGTTACTATCGAAGAAAAAATGGTAGATAAGTATGAGATACCCATAATGCTAGAAACCTAGCGTATCTCAAACTATCTATGGTTGGGCTTTACATTTTTGAAATTGATTTAGTTTATTTGAGTTGCATATTTCATTAGAAATTTAGGACATAAGATTCCTTGACACAATAAGAGGTGTGGAATTATGTTTATGGCCCGCAAAGGGGAGAACCAACCTCAGAACCTAAATTTAGGGAGCTTCAGTGAGGGCCAGAAGGACAACCTAAATCTACAGTGAAAATGGATAATTGGTTTTCCTCCATAAGAGAGGACAAACCACCCGACAGCTTGGACTTACGATCACCTGGGGGTGGCCGCCAACTAACTCCTCCTACAATTTTAAATATATGTAGGCAAGTCTTTATGCTTATGCAAGATAGCTAGGCTATTATTTATTTAGAAAGAGACTAAGTCCTTAAACTCACTCCTAAAGAGACTAGATCATGTAAAGGGCATGCTTCAAATGGCCTAAATCTAATGTAATTCAAATTTATTTTATTTTTATTTTGGACAATTATTTTGACTCTAATAGGATTCATATGACTAATGCATGAGAAAGAAAGTTATTGGCCAAAATCAGTGATAACAGAGGAGGTAAGTTTCCACCATGGCTCTCAAAGGTCAAGCCAAGTTTCTCTGGAAAATGTGGAAGCCCTCTAATCAAGAGTGAAATAAGATGCATTTGTGCATGATATTATAAAATAAATGCTCATCTAGCTAAGGGGTTGCTAATTCTTTTATCTTGATTTTATACCTAAGCTTTAAGTGAGATTATGAATTGCTTTAATTTTATTTTTAAGTTGTTAAGTTGGGTAAAAGATTTATTTTTCCCTAAAAAGCCTAATCCACATCTAGGCCATATATAAAGCAAGGAAGAAACTAAAAAGCATGCCACTTAATGCACAAACTAAACAAATCAACAACCAATTTATGAAGCTAATCACAAAAGAATAAAGTCCATTGGTGGGGCACCACCACAAAAAAAAATCAAATGTGGGTAGCGAGATCTACCCTTATACAACCCAGATTATAAATGAATTAAATTACAATTAAGTAAGGAATTCATTGTTATGGGGATCTTCAAGCTTTATTTCTTTCTTCTTTTCTTCTTTCTTCTTCTTTTCTTCTTTGGTTCCTTCTTTTGGATGGTTGGAAGGTTGATGCTAAGGCTTCACATGGTACATAAGATAGGATCTTATGACCAATGCTCATCCTAATCCCCATAACAATCATTCCAAAATCCTAATTACACAAATTTACATGGAAAGAAAAAGAATGGAAATCTAACTAACACTTGCAAAATAAATGTTAGCTATGTCCACCATCAACTCCGGGATTGGTAGTGAAAATTCATCTTTTGGACATGCCTTATTTAAATCCATAAAATCGACACATATGTGAATTTTTCCATTCTTTTTCTTAACTAGGATGACCCTGGCTAGCCAAGTAGGATATTTTTCTTCCTAGATGAAGCCAACATCGATTAGTTTCTTGACTTCATAAATGATCTGTTGTTCTACGTCTAATCACATGTGCCTAGGAGCTTTCTTGATAGGGTTAGCAGTAGGCTCTATTATTAGTTTATGGACTACTACATCAGGAGCCAATCCAAGCATCTCTTTATAACTCCATGTAAAGTAGTCCATAAACTCAATTAATATCCTACTAAGTAATTAGTTTCAATTTCATTCAACAAAGAACTGATGTATGTCGGGCGTAGATCTTCTTTAGTTTCTAACTTGATTTCTTAGAGCTCATCGATGGTTGACTTGATCTCTTCTTCAAACCTTGGTGGTGCATCTTTGACTTCAAAATCATACAAATCATCTGAAGTTTCTAAGCACAGCTCCTCATATGAGTTAATGTAATTTGAAAAGAACCTATCAGATTCCAAATGATTGGTGATGACTAAGCATTAATCATCATTGACTGGACCCACTATACTAAATCCTAGTCTCAATCTTGATTGAGAGCTATTTCATTTATTCTTCCATATTCTTTCAAAATAGTCTGACCTGTACTTTGACCAAGTATGTGGGATTAACCCTTTCTTTGCTAAATTATGAACACATGGCAAGTACCAATCGAAAGGTAATTCTATTAAATCTTTATATGAATCATCCTCAAGTTCTACATCAACTTCTTGACTTGAGGATGATACTCCCAGAAAGAACCTCTGAGTCTTCACACCTATGGATGACTTAGGGGCTTCCTTAAGTACCAAACCCTCAACTTTTTGAGAGGAAAGTGGGGTTAGAGCTAAGGTTCCCAACTGATGCCTAACTGTTTCACATATATATATTTGGATACACTTATTCTTTGCTTTGGAGCCCGGTCTTCATCACTATCTGGCTCAAGTGTCACCTCCAAGGGAATCTACTGCTGAGAAGAGCTGGATGATGTGCTAACCATATAAGACTTATCTTCTATTGGGTGGCCAATAAGGAGGTTTTCCACCCATGGGACTGCCTCTGAACTACCTCTTCCACTGCCTGGTGGAGGTCAATCATCCTACCCATGTATTCAAATGGAGTAATGAACTATGGGTTGAATCTAATGTCAGGCTCCACTTCCTCCTCCAAGTCTATTTTCGCTCCCTTTTATTTTCTTTTTCTTTTTCATTTTGTTTTTCTTATTCTTTCTTTTTCTTTTTATTTTTTTTCTTTTCTTTTCTTTTTCTTTTATTTTTAAACTTAGCCAAGTTTGTGAGAGTAGACTTGTTGATTTTGAGAGAGGTAATAAGCTGCATTCTCATATATGCTGACCTCCTGAACTATAAATGGCTTGAGATCTCCTTTGACACAATAGCCAATCCCACCTCACAAACTTCATACACTGATGTAGAGAGGATGGAATTATGTTGTTCTCATGTATTCATGGTCTCCCAAGCAAAGCATTGAAATTTGTATCCAAGTCTATAATGTGAAACTTTTCTTGATCTTCTAATCATCTATCTCCAAAGGCAACACTATGGAGCCTAAGGCCTGTTGACCTCACTTTTGGAGTGCAGATTCAATCTTCCCTTCTTAGACTTAGAAGTCTTCTAGACACTAAGACTTTTTTAGTCATAAGACACTTTTGACAATTAGGTAAACACTTAATCTAAGCCTAAAGACTTAGAAGGGTTAACCATATGATCAAGTTATGCTTTAAGGATTAGGATAATCGACCTACCTCACAACAAAAATCTAATCCATGCTCACTTTCTTAAGCCAAACCTCAAGTTCAATTCAAACATCAAATTCAAATCCAAATCCAAGCCCAAATTCCAATACTAAATGATTGAAGCCCATGATCAAATTCAAACTTGAAACCCTTCCTAAGCCATAAGACCTATCCCATGGACTTAGCCAAATCTTAATCCAAATCAATCCAAAATCAATTGATTTTCTCATAATCAATTTATATCTTCAATCATCTTCCTAAATATAAATCAAATTTATATTCAAATGATCAAAACTGAAGGAAACTAAATCAAATTAAATCAAAACCCTTCCTAAGCCATATGACATATCCCATGGACTTAGCTTAATCTAGATCAAGTCAAACTCAATTGATTTTCTCACTAATCAATCATATTTTCAATCATCTTCACAAATTTAAATGAAATATACATTTAAGTAATCAAAATTAAATCAAACCAAAATAAAATCCAAACCTAAGCTACATGACCCAACTTCATGGACTTAGCCTAATTCTTTCATTCCAAAACCCAAATTCAATATATTTTTTTTCATGAATCAATCATACCTTCAATCATATTCATAAATATAAATGAAATCTACAATCATCAAGCCAAACAAAAATTAACCCAAGTCAAACCCAACTTAACCCTTTTGACTTGAAATGTTCAAATGAACCAAAACCTATTTGAATCAAGCCAATTGCAATTGAATTTATATATCAATCTCAAATCCATATATAAACTCAAATAAATAGAACTCAACCCATAATTAAGCCAAATAAACTTTTGGTCCACTTGACCCAAAGTGGCCAATTTGACCTATTTGAGCCAAGTTCTAATCCTACCCAAATTAGGAGCCAAGCGATTAAAACCTCCCATCATGATTGTTGATCACCTAGGTTGATCAATTGTCCCAAATTGGTCAGGCAACTTGGTCATTTGACCAAGTCAACCCTTAACCCATATGAACCCAAAACCAGCCAAATCCCTTGAAACCAATGATTCATACCAAATCAAAATCAATAGTTGTATATGACTTGAACTTTGAGTCAAACCAAACCCAATTGGCCCTCTTGACCCAAGTTGACCCAAATTGACCTAAAAGACCAAATTGGGTAAAATCAAAATATAAATCAAATTGATTGCAACCAATGGCTCAAGTTCATTCCAAATTGATTATTGAACTTGACCAAAGCCATGATTGGACCCAATTGAACCCAATTGACCTTCTTAGCCCAAATTGGCCTAAAGGTTCAAGTTAGCCTAAATCAAAATCAAATCCAAATTAATTGAAGCCAAAACCTACAATCATCTTCAATTGGTTAACTAAACCAAAACCAACACACAAGCCAATTTGGCCAATTTGGTCAAATTGGTCTACTTAACCCATTTGACCCAAATGAATTCAAATGAGCCAAAATCAAATCTAAGCCAAACTAAATCAAATCAATTGAAAAAAAACATCCCAAATGATCATATGAACTTTACCCAACACTTAGTTTGACCCAATTTGATCAATTGGTCAGCTTTACCCAACCTAACCCAATTTGACCTAAATGAGTCAAATTGAGCCAAACCTAACCAAATGACTCCAATTGACTTAAAATGTGGGCAAACCGCTTTAACTCATTTCAAATCACACAAATCAAATCCAATGTTAAATGATCATTCTACCCACTTGGGTCAAGGCATCCACTGGACAAATCACTTGACCATGACCCATGGGAGGTGAAATCACCTCACCCTCCCCATTGCAGCATTTGAAACACATAGAACACCTATGATTCCTCTTTGGTCCACACCTTCAACCAACCAAGGCGAGCCAACTCACCTCTTCTACCACTACGACTCGAGATGCTAAGATGGCCACTAGAAACTACCCAACCCCATCATCATCAAGATGAAGGGAGGTATACAACCCCTTGTTTCCACTCAAGCACACACAAAAATCAAGCTCCCAAGCTCATTCCTCAATCAAAAAATGCTATTCACATCCATCTCAAAATAAGACACTCCCATTTTCAGCCTAACTTCCACATTTCTCCATCAAACTCAAATTAACTTTGCACGCACCTTCCCTAGGCCTCATAGAGCCACAACAAATCATCTCCCAAGCTTCCTGAGCACTGGAGGTGGGACTTTGATCAAATTTGAGCTTCAAATTATTGGTTCATTGCCTTCCTAGTGAATATTGAAGAATTGATCCTATTGTCCCTCAACGGCTTCTCACTACATGAAGCTTCCTCAATCATTCGAGCCACCAATCTTGAGCTCTAGTGAGGTATGCTTCCAAAATTGATCTAATGAGCCACCAATCTCATGTGATCTTGACCATTGGATCCCCTTTAATCGATGTCATGAAGATGTGGGATCCTTTTGGAGTTGATCCAAGCTCTGGTAAGCTTGGATCAAGTGAGCAATGGCGGACAGACTCCATTCTCCCTTACTCGTGTGATGTTGGATCACGCACCATCCGTTTCGTGTGATCAGAATGGATAGTCATGATTAGATCTGATAGATCGATCTCATTTAATCCTATTAAGCTATGGAATTAATCGTAGCCATCCAATCTTAGATAGGATGGCAAATGAGAAAGTGCATCTAGCATTGCCACGTAGGCTCTAAGTCAGAGATAAGTTTTAAAAGTGCATTGCAATGCGTCAGTGTGCCACATGGCGCCAAGAAGATTAGGCATTAATTAGGCTTAATTAATCATTTTTAATGCCTAAAACTTCTAAAAATCATAAAACTCATAGAAAAATAAACAAAATGCAAATAAATACTCATTTTAAAGGTATTCCAGAGGAGAATTAATTAAAAATGATCTTAACAAATTTTTAATAGTAATTAAGATTTAATTAAGGTTTAATTATAAAATTAATTAGCTTATTTACTCTTTAATTACTTGAGCAATTAATCCCAAATTTTGTTAGTAAATTTAATGGGATGACCTCTACCTCCCATGATTTTCTTGGGATTTACTCACTTAATTAGGAAAATTGACTAATTAAACCTTAACTACTCTTTTTTAAGTTAATTAATGATTAATTAATCCCATGAATAATAATAAATTAGTTAATTAAGTTTATTAATCATTGTTCAACAATAAGTGAAATAAGGGTAGGGTTGAGACCCCTTTCCTAAGTTCATTTCACCATTTTTAAAAAATGAAATTAATTAAGATTTAACTTAATTAAGTCACTTAATCAAATCAAAATCATAATCACATCGGACCTTAATTAATTAAATCATGGGGTAGATCTTTAGGTGTTTAATAACCTAAAGGAGTTTAATGAAATTATGGTTAGTCGACATGTGTGGAAAAACCATAAGAGTAATTAATTAAGTCCCTTAATCTAATTAATTATTAATCATGAGCTAATTACATTAAGCCCCTTTTATTTCCTAGGATCGTTGAAAGTTAATTTTCTATGCATATCATGTCAGCTCATAATTATTTAGTTAATTACTTTAAGGTGACATAAAGGGTAATTAATTCATCTAATTAAGGGCAACTTAATTAACCCATAAAATCAACTTAATTACATTTCCCTAAATTAAATCAAATCACTAATGTGGGAATGGGTTTAAATCAATAAGTGATGATTTCTCTTCTCCTCTTTAAATCAAATCAAATCCAAAATTTAATTTATAAAGAAGATTTGGTTTGCTTGAAATAATCTTATTTGATTTGATTGTCCTTAAGAACTAGTTTGGTTGAATGAATCACTTATATTTGATTGCCCTCTTCCAATCATGTTAAATTTGGTATGTCATTTAAATTCATGCATCAATCTTTTCAAAATAAAATAAAATAAAATGGATTTCTTTTATGTAAGTTTGCATGTGTTGATTTAATTTAATATATGTGTGACTATTATCACTATTAAACCCAAATGTACTTTTCAAAAGCTTATATAAGTCAATAATAATATGTGTTATGATGCTAGTTGTAAATACATAAGAAAGGCATGTCCTTATAGCTTAAGTGTATGAATGTTGAGTTCACTTTTCCTCTATTCATGTATTGATTTATATAAGATTGAATGGTAATGGGTATGTCTAGACATCCGAGCACTTTTAGCTAGCCCAAGGAGGTCAATTGATTACCTCACTTCCCTAGTATAACAATGGCACGTACCCATTTGATTTCATTCTTATGTATTTCAACATTAGAATTTGGATAGACCTTTAATTCATATATATAAGTGATTCAATAAAAAAATACAATATGTTCATGGTTTTCTTTCCTTTATTTATGTATACATCCATGTGTGTCCAATAAAAGGAAGTTTAATTAGCCCCAAGGAGGTCATTTGATTACCTCACTTCTCTGGTTTAACTACAACATGTACTTGCATATATCTTTGTACATGTATATGTATATGTGATTAGTTAATGAAATTCTCATTTTACATTAAAATTGCATGCATTCATAATTGACTAAGTGGCTGAATTAATTAGCCATATGATTTGGAGCTTACTTCTATGTATATGAATTTACATATGTTTGAATGCAAATGGGTATATAGTCTTGACATCCCGAGAATACGAGGCTTTAGCTATCTCTAAGGAGGTCATTTGATTACCCCACATCCCTGGTTTAACAACGGCACATGCCTATTTAATTTCATTCTTATGTCCTTTGGCATAAGAATTTGGATTATGTTTTAAAATAATATGTTTAAATAATTCAATAAAATAAAATATAAATTCTAAACATACATATACATTCATCATTTAAGTGTGCTAAAATATGCTGTATGTATAGATACACTTAGTATTAAATCATATGCATGTTACATGTGTGATGGAAAGGAATGATTTAATATATGTCATGTGGTAGTAATTCAATTAAATTAATCTTAAGATGTCTTTCATTTTGAATGGAATTATTTAAAGTTAACCTAAACTTAGGATTAATTAAATCATTTAATAAGCCATTCACTAAAGAGAACTAAATCAAATTAATAAACTTTAGAATGTGACTTAAGGTTGGGATGAAAGAGGGCAATCCTCTTTTCCTCTCTTTATAACACTTAGTGGCTAAGTGTAATCAAATGAAACAAAAGAAAACAAAAATTAAAATTCTCAAATCAATTAAACTACTTCAAGTGAAATCAACCTTTGATGTTAAATTGAATCCTTCTACACTTAGAAAATACAACACTAATGCCTAACAAGACTTACAACATAAGCCTTAATATATACATTAGAATTAATTCACCACTCTTGCTTTAAGTTAGGATGGTGTATGATGTTATGTCTGTTTTATTTTATTATGTATTATTTTAGATTGGATATTAGGGTGCATGATTCATAGATTAGATGATAGGCCAATATTAGCCTAATTATATTTTCTGTATGAGATTATGCTTAAGGGATGCATAAAACTTAATGTGAATGCTCTTTTTGCAGGTTGTTTAAATCCTTAAGCATGATCCAAGTTAGACAGGGCTTAGTTACCCATGTGTAGGTGCTATGCTAAGTATAAATTATAAATACAACTTGGGATTATATGTATATTTAGCTAACCTCTATTTTGCATGTGTAGTTAGATTTAATTTTCCCACATAAATGTAATTTTGCAATAGGAATTAGATTAATGTTGTGGGGGATTAGGATGAGCAATGGATAGAAGGCATTATCCTAGGGTGCCTGTGATGCCTTTAAAGTAAGCACCATCCATATCAAAGAAGGAACCAAATTAGAAATGGAGATATAAAGAAAGAAGAAGACCCCATAGCATTTAATACAATTATAATTAATCTTTCATATTCTAGGTTGTAAGGGTAGAGCTCACTACCCATCTTTTCTCTCTTGTATGGTACCCAATCAAACTAGCCTTTTATTCTTTAATGATAGTTTATATAATTGTTTGATGTTATGTTTACATTGTGCATTAGGACGACATTCTTTTCATGGTTTCTTAAATGATTGATGCTTTAATGTGTGGCTTGGATACTATTAGGCTCTTAGGATAAAAATAAATTTTCTATCAAACTAATCACTCATAACTAAATTTTAAATAACTCATAACCTCATCATATATAGCCTAAGACATAAATAAGATAATTAAAAGATTTAGCAACCCCTTAGCTATATTATTGTATGTTTCACATCATGCATGCATATTCTTTCTCTCTGAACATGAAGGATCTCCATCCTTGCGATAAAAGAATACTTGACCTATGAGGGCATCCATTATGGAGAACACCTTCTAGCTGATTAGACCCATAACCTATTTCATCATGCTTTAGGCATAAGAAATCCTAAAGCCTCTCAAAATGATGTGTATAAAATGAAATAAAATTTGAAACAATTTTGCATCTATAGATTAAGTCATATGCTCATACCACTCATGCTCTAGTCTCTAGGGAGTGTGTTTAGACTTTAATCTCTTTCTAATTAAATAACTATCCTAGCTATCTTGCAATTCATAAGAATAGACTACATGGTTTAAAAAATGTAAGAGGAGTTAGCTAGACCACTCTAGCGTTATAAGTCAAGAAGTCATAATTTATTCTCTCTCTTGTGGAGGTAAACCCTTATGTCCAGTTAGATTTAGATTGTGGTTTAGGTCATACTAAAGAGCCCTAGATTTAGGATTTGAGGTAGCAATTTCCTTCACGCTACTAACATAAATACTCACCTCTTAGGCATCCCCATAACCTTGTGTTGTTGGATTATAAGCCTTAGTAATCTAATTAAATTTCAACTCAAAACATATAAATCTCCTCAAATTCAAAATTATAAAGCCCAACCATAAGATAAATTGAAATGCTCAGTAGGCTTCCTAGTATCATGAGGATTTCCTACTTATTTCATTTGGATTCCAAAACAAGTCTTCTCCTTGAACTTTCCAAATTGATTTTCCAAATACAACTAATCCTTTGATACTAATTGAAATCTTTGGAGATGATATTTGTCTACTTTAATTGAGAGTATTCTTAGGAAATTTTATTTCATAAGATATAATTAACTATGAAGGCTTGCCTCCATAGGGAACATAAGAACCACGTTTAATATAAATCCTACTTTTTCATCCATATAAAGTAGGGAAAAATCTGGTACATTCGAAGACCCATCGTGCCTTAGGAGACTTTATTATATGATTAGGTCTATTGTAGGGCGATGCCTCTATCTTTCGAGATATTACATCATACCTCAATGTTGTACCCGATCACCTTAAAAAGTAACCCCCCCTCGCCCCTCATATATCCAAAAATAAACACCATAAGGCTCTCTCGCCTTATTCATTGAATCATCTCAACATCATCTTTTCTTTTTGGAGTTTGGAGATGAAGATCCTTAAGTAGGAAAGGGTTCTTAGACTCATAATGTTGATTGATACACCTGGGTCAACTAAAACTCTTTAAGATATATCCGCCAACATCCACTATAATGTGTAAAGAGATGGTCATCCCCAAGTAGTAAGCCTTCATCGAATGTAACTCTAAGATGTCCTTTGAGTGGAATTTCTCCTCTTTAGTAGTGGTCACCGAGCTAAGCATATCTCTAGATCAAGTAAGGCCTTGATTAGAGATCCCTCATTTTTGATAAGATAAGGTCATCATATATGCTTAACTTGGTTGGAAACTTTCTAAGGTGAGCTAGACATTATAATCAACTCTGGCTTGGTCCTCCATAAGCATATCTATGGGTGGAGCATCCTATGGAGGGGCTATCTGCTCACTAGAACCAATGACTTGCTTACCTTATCCTGAAGTGCTACCCTAGGAGGTAGAACTTTGGCACTACATAGATTGACTTCCTTGGCTTCTTGGAATGATGAGCTTATGGACAGTTCTACCTTCTCATTGGGCATACCTATAACTTCTCCTATGGGATCCTTAGAGTCAGTTGACTCCAAGTCAATCTTAAGAGATGAACCTAATTGATTCAAAGAAGGATAGTCTGACTCTGAATTAGAAAGGAAAGGATCGAAACTACTAGAGTTATTATTTTTATTTAGACTGAGAGAGCTTTCAATAATAATAAAATTAAGACATCAAAAGTAGACAATATATAAGTAGAATAAGCTTTCTTCATTAATTTCTTTTTGGGTGGAGGGACATGATAGAAATCAAGTAAAGTAAGTGAAGTAAGGGATTCAGTGCTCTTATCCACAGATACAACATTCATGTCGATATAAGAGGAGCTAGTAGAAGAGGTGTTAGCACGGAGGGAGTACTACCGACGGATCGCTACTGACTATCCCGTGAAAGTATGGTGAGTCTCTGGGTTGTCACCTCCCTCAATTGTCCTAACTAGCAAAGCTTCTTTATTGTTGGAGGTTTGAGCTATTTATGGCACCTGCAAGGAAGGCTTCTTGATCTTAGAAATGATCTTTTTAGATGTTTGGGATGGAGATACCTATCCTTCTTGGTCTTAAGAGGATCGCAGTATCCCCAAGGATTACTCTAACGTAATTGGATGGTTGTGCTAATAAGTATTTATTAGGGATACTTGGCTCCCAACTTATATCTACTCAAGCTAGTCCCAAAAAGTGATACAATCCTCCTAAGCATGCATTGGTAAGGGTAGTAGCTAGGATCATCGCTCTTGCCCATTTCCTTCAGCCTCTTTGGCTCTTGTAATAGAAAGTCAAGTTTTTTAAAAGATTCTAAAAGATTTTCCTAACTACCTCCCTCTTGAATGAATATGGTTTATTCAATCTATTGGAAAGAGTGGAAAGTACCCTGATGGATATACCTATTGGGTTAGCTACTGAGGTGATGGATATGAATATGGTTTATTCAATCTAAAATAAAATAAAAATAAAACTCAACTAAAAATTAACCTTAAACCTAAAAAATAAACTAAAATAAAAAACCTAAACTATAAATAAACCCAAAATAAATAAACTAAACTAAATAAAAATAAAAAATAAACCTAAATAAATAAAATAAAATAAACTCAAATAAATAAAAAATAAAATAAATAAACCTACAATCCTAAACCCTAAACACCAAACCCTAAACCCTAAACCCTAAACCTTAAACTAACCTGAAACCCTAAATGCTAAACTAACCCTAAACCCTAAGAATGGATAGACCCTTGACAACTAGAACATCACCGTTAACAAGGCTCAATCTAGATCTCGTAGGGGAGGCAAAGTCAGAGGTGGCGGTTATCAAAGTGGTGGTGGGGAATCTGGAAGTGCTGGTGGATATGGAGGTGATGGTCGGAGCAGTGGTAGTTATTGAGGTGGGAGGAAAGATGGAGGTTACAACCGTGGTGGTGGCGGAGGGAGAGTTTGGGGATATGATGGTGGAGCCTGCTACTCGAGAAGCGGTGGTCGTTATGATGGGAATTAGAGAAACTGAAGAACAACCAATCTGATCTGCTACTTATGGAATTGTTTCTTTAAAGTTACGACGGTTCTACTTATCTAGGGTTTTTGATTTGCTCTATGGGTGCTCATTTTTTATCTATGTCGTTGCTTCTATCTTAGAAAACTTGGGGTGCTACTTGGTTGATTAAAATAAAAGAAGAAATGTTGAATATGAATTTGTTCTCTGTTAAAAAAAAATATTAAACCCTAAACTGTGAACCCTAAACCCTAAACCCTAAACCTAAAACCTAAACCCTGAAGCTTAAAACCTAAACCTACAAAATAAATAAAACTCAACTAAAAAATAAACCTAAACCTAAAAAGTAAAATAAAATAAATAAATTAAACTAAATAAAAATAAAAAAACCTAAGTAAAAATACATAAAGAAATAAACTCAAATAAATAAAAATAAACTAAAAAAAACCTAAACCTACACATTTACTAATTTAAAAAAAAGACTAACCAACTAAATAAAACTAACCCAATTAAACTAAACCTAAACTAAAACTTAAAAAACCTAAACCTAAACCTAAACCTAAAAAATCCTAAACTCTAACTCCTAAACTAAACCCTCCTAAACCTAAACTAACCTATACCCAAACTAAACCCTAAACTAAAACTATAACCTAAAACCTAAACTAAACCTAAACTTAAAACCCTAAACCTAAACTTAAACCTAAACTTAAACTAAACCATAAACATTAAACCTAAATTGACTATAAACTAAACCTAACTAACCTAAACTTAAACTAAATAAACCTAAAATACTAAACCTAAATTTAAACTAAACTTAAACCTATATCTAAAACCTAAACCTAAAGTTTAAACCCTAAACTAACTTAATCCATAAACTAAAACCTCAAACCCTAAGCCCTAAAGCCTAAACACTAAACCTAAACCCTAAACCCAAACCCTAAACCCTAAACAAACCCTAAAACCCTAAACCCTAAACCCTAAACCCTAAACCTTAAACCGTAAACCATTTGCCCTAAAAACTTAAAAACCTAAACCTAAACAAAAAGAAACCTAAAATTAAAATAAATAAAAATACCTAAACCTAAATAAAATAAAGTAAAATAAAAACCTAAACTAAAACCTAAACCTAAACCTAAAAATTAAATAAAATAAAAACTAAAATTAAACTAAAATAAAATAAATAAAAACCAAAATGAAACTAAAAAATAAAAAACCTAAATAAAATAAAACAAAATAAAATAAACCTAAAATAAAATAACCAAAACCCTAAACTAAAAACTTAAACCTAAAAATAAACCCTAAACCCTAAACCCTAAAACTAACCCTAAACTCTAAACCATAAACCTACAACCCTAAACCCTAAAACCCTAAACTTAAACCTTAAACTTTAAACCCTAAATCCTAAACCCTAAACCTTAAAACCTTAAATCCTAAACCCTAAAGGCTAAACCCTAAAACCATAAACTCTAAACCTTAAACCCTAAGCCCTAAACACTAAACCCTAAACCTACAACCCTAAACATTAAACCCCAAACCATAAACTTTAAACCTAAACTCTAAACTAACCCTAATCCCTAAAATGCAAAAAACCTTGATGGTGAACATCACCCCAACCAGGCTCGAGGTGGCAGTAGTGAAGGTGGCGCTAAAGCAGGTGGGGGGATCTAGAGGTGTGGATATAAATGTTTGGAGTAGTGGTGGTTATGAAGGTGAGAGGATGATGGAGGTTATAGCCGTGATGGTGGTAGAGGGAGAGATCTAGGATATGATGGCAGATCCTACTACTCGGGAGGCAGGGGTGGTTCTAATTTGAACTAGAGAAACTGAAGAACAACCGATCTGATCTATTGCTTATGAAATTGGGTCTTTATAGTAGAGATAGTTCTACTTATCTAAGGTTTTTGATTTTCTTTATGGGTGCTCATTTTTTATCTATGTCATCACTTCCGTCTTAGAAAACTTAGGGTGCTGCTTGGTTGATGAAATCGAAAAGAAGAAATGTTGAATATGAATTTGTTCTCTATTAAAAAACCTCAAATCGTAAACCTAAACCCTAAACTAAAACTTAAACCATAAACCTAAAACCTAAACCCTAAACCATAAACCTTAAACCCTAAACCCTAAACCTTTAAAAATCCTAAACCCTAAACACTAAATTGTAAACACCAAACCTTAAATCCTAAACCATAAACCCTAAACCTTAAACCCTAAACCCTAAGCCCTGAACCCTAGACCCTAAACCCTAAACCCTAAACCCTAAAATCATAAAACCATAAAACCTAAACCCTAAAACCTACAACCCTAAACCTAATCCCTTCGTTCAGTTTACGTATTGCTCAAAATATCACATAGAAAACTAACCTTAAAACTAACCAAAGCCTTGAATAAAGTTGTCATTAGGAGTAGATCTAAATAATGACCTAATTCTAACAAAGTTATGGTAGCTAAAGAAAAATGTCTTCAAGAGACTTTCCCTTGACTATTAAAGATTTGAATACCTTAAACCCTAAACCTAAAACATATTATAATACCATATATTATAGTATAATGTAGCATCTTATATTTCAGCATGAAGTGATGTGTTTTTGGATGTTATAAAATATTTTGAAATATTTTAAAATATTATGGCATTGTTCCCTATAGTCTTTATTAATCTAAATCATAAAAATATTGATTTAATAAATCAAATGATGAAATTTGTTAAATTTGAAGTGATGGGTCTATGTCAAAGGCATAGAAGAAGAAAATATGATGGGGGGATATGGTTTGAATTTGATTTGATTATATGATTTATGGAAAGAAGATCCCTTAGGGATAAGAATCCATAATCCATTGAGGATTATGATTGAATCGACTTTAATTTGTTCTATTTTAATTGATGTGAAGGCACATATGCTAGAGATATGGGCTCGAGTCCATTGGAGATTAGGTATATGAACCTTCCACTAGGAAAGTAGGTTCGAGCTATCCACTAGGGATTGAGATTTGAGTTTGATTTCATAGGTTTGGGTGGGGATATATCCAATGGGAATAAGAGTTTGGTTGGATTTCTTTGATTTAGACTATATTGGGAAAGTTGGTTTAATTTGGCAGGGAGGTTTGTTTTGAATTTGATTTGTTTCTATGACATGTTTATATATAATTTGGGACTCCACTGGGAGAACGGTATGATTTAACTCCACTAGGGAAAATCATGTTAGGTTTAGTTTAATCTGAGTTAATGTATAGACCTTGTTGGTGTGCAATAGACCCAGTAAGAAGTAGCTATATCAGCCTTGACCTACCTCAGGTTTACAAATCTAAAGTGATAGTCTACTGGCTGTGGGGTAGAGCTAGCCAACCTAAGGGGTTGCCTTTCTATGTACAACGGTTGTGTTAGGAAGAAGGTGTAGCAAACATCTTCCAAAGTGAGGAACAACCACTAGGGTGACCTATTGGATGCACAACCAATAGAATTTGACCTAGGGCAAATTCTAAGTCAATGCCACTAGGGACTTATGTCAACTCAAAGTATCGTGGTTTTATTTTAATTTCATGTGATTTGATATGGTTGTGGTTTAGTTTGATTTTGAATTGAGGGAATATCCATTGGGGATGTGAGCTCGATTAAATGTGATCAATTTAATTTATCGACCATGTCGTTGTGTGATGGACCCTCTAAGAAGGGGCTATATCAGACTTGTCCAATCTCAAATTTATAAATCCAAAGGAATAGTCTACTGGCCGTGGGGGAGAGCTAGCCAACCTAGGTGGTTGCCTTTCGGTGTGCAATAACTATGCTAGGAAAGAGTAGCAAACATACATCTTCTAAAGCAGGGAACAACTGGGGTGACTTGTTGGTAGCTCAACAAATAGAACCCAACATAGGGGCCACTATTGAGTGAATGCCGTTGGGGACTTATATTAACTCAAGAGTAGTCAGGCGATTCCTATAGGGAGTTTTGCTAAAACTGGCCTAAAGATAGGATGTCTGCTTGGGAAAATGAATCTCTAAGGGTGTCCTCCTAATCCACAAGTGAATATATATTTTTTGTTTATATGTTTGCATGGACCCTATTGGTATGCAAGGGACCACACTGAGAAGGGGCTATGTCAGCCTTAACCTATCTCAAATTTACTAGACCAAAGGAAAATTTGTACATCTACAGAATGGATTCTCCAACCATAGGGGTGGTTACTAGGAAAGGAAAATTGTGCAATCTGATAGTAACTCGGGTAATGTATAAATGGGTTCGCAAAGGATGTGATCCAAATATAGTGCCCATTGGGGAGATGCTGCTAGGGGCATTATCTTGAGCCATGGAAAAGAAAGCCTATAGCTATACAGTGGCCAACTCAAGGAGAAAGTGAAGCAGACTTACATCTGCCATGAGTGGTGTATCCTAAGGTGCGAGAACCAACCAACCTAAGGTGTATCCATCAGCATGAGTGGTGTATCCATCAGCATAGTGAGAACTAACCAACCTAAGGTGCTCGTTGGTATTCAACGATCAATCTAGAAAGAAAGTGTGTAGGATTACAACTTTCCAAGTGTTACTAATCATTAAGATAGTCTATCGTCGGCAGCATAGATGTTATCTGACCTACAATAACTACTAAGTAGGGAGCTCGAGGAAGGCCTGGACCCAGACTTGAAGCAGTTAGGAGGGAAGGGGACACTAGGGGACTTATCCTAAACCTCAAATATACTTGAACCAATCAATGGAAAAAGGCTAATCTAAGAAGAATGCATACCAGACTCACATCCTCTTAAACAAAACCAACATGAGGTAGCTTACCGCAGTAAGGCCTACCAAACTAACAAGGCACTCGTCAGTGTGCAATAGCCAGGTAAGGAAGAAAGCATAGAAGACTTACATCCTCCAAAGCAAGAACACCACTGGGGTGACACACTTGGAGGGTAGCACGTTAGCCCGACCTAGAGCAGCTATTGAGTGAGTATCACTAGGGCATTATCTCAACTCAGAGTAGCCTGAGGTAATTGATATGTGTTTATTTTATATATTTATGTGTAGTTTGCATTTATGTTGTATCGATGAAGGATAGGATGTCACTCAGGTTCCTTACACCTACCCTAAACACATCATGGCAGATTCATAAATAAGAATACTTTCAACATAGAAGAGATTGAATTCAAAATGGAATTTTTGTTAATGATAATTATTTTTGAACATGATTTATAATATTTCTTTAAGTAGAGCACATTGATTCAAAACATTGGATGCTCTCTCTTATGATTAATAAGATGATAAGATCCTCTTTGGTAAACCTTCTCTCTGCCAAAGGGCATTCCCAAGTGGGTTCAAACTTGTCTCCCATCTTACAACGGGCAACAATCATTCTCCTTAGAACTAAAATAAGCTCTCCTACTTGAAAAGTTCTAAGACGAACCTACTTGTTGTGAGCTTGAATCATTTTAGCTTTGTACAACTTGACATTTTGGCATGCCCGCAAGCGTCTCTCCTGTAATCCTTTGAGCTCTTCTAACCTCAACTTGATGCTCTACTCTATTATGATTTTCCTACCCATAGCTATCCCTAGTGATGGGAGTTGGACTTCTAATGGTAGAATGGCTTTGAACCCATACACTAAGGAAAAGTAGGCGAGTTGGAGTTCTATATGTGATGTAGTAGGCCCACAAGGCTTCAACTAACTGCTTATGCCACTGTCACTTGTTATTGTCAAGTGTCTTCTTCAGTATTTGGATGAGAGTTTTGTTGAAGACTTCTTCTAAGCAGTTTGTCCTTGGGTAGTCAATGGTAAAATATCTCCAATCTATGTTGTGTCTCTAGGAAAGGTTGTTGATCTCAGTGCTCTTGAATGCAACACCATTATTAGATATAATTCTTCGAGGCACTCCAAACCTATATACGATATGTTTCTTAAAAAACTGGAGCACATGCTTAGCTTCTTTCAGTGAAATCACCTTCATTTGGAAAAAGTATTGGTAGCAACTAAGATGAATCAATGACCCTTGGAAAAGGAGGATCAATCGAACCCACTATGCTGGTACCTCAACACTTGAATGCCATGAGGCAAATGTAGGATTTAGAATGTTCGGTGGTTGGTGTAGAACCACATCGTGTATTTGACATTGGTTGCATCTCCTAGCCATATCCATGCAATCTTTGATCATCAATGGATATTAGTATCCTAGTCTCTTGATCTTGGATTTTCATCTTTGGATCAGATTAGTTGGCTCCACATAATATTGAGTGTACCTCAGTCATGATCTTACAAGCTTCACTTTTGTCTAAATAATGTAATAATGTATGATTGAAAGACCGCTAGTACAAAACACCATCCACAAGAGCATAGGAAAGTGCTCTGTGCTTCATCTGCTAGGCTTGGGACTTCTCTTGAGGTAGTTTGCCTTTATTTAGGTTATCCATGAGTGGTTGCCTCCAATCTAACTACTCATACTTCTTGGCAACGTCAACCTTCCCTTTAAGAGAGTACCTTTTGATGAGTTCAATATCAATAAGGGATAAGACTTATCTATTTTGGACCTTTATTGATATGGACTCATCCTCCAAACATGTCAACTCCTTGGCACGCTTGGCTAAAGCATATGTTACGACATTCTCTACTCAAGGAATCTTATAAATGCAACCTCTGAGATTTGGGCCAAAAACTCCATGGTGTATTTGTGATAGTGATGGAGCTTGGGCTTTATAACCTTATAGGACACAGCCATTTGGTTGATAACTAGTTAAGAATCCCCAAAGATGTTGATGTTCTAGATGCTTAGAGTAATGGCTAACTCTAGACTGGCAAGCAGAGACTCATATTTGGCTTCATTGTTGGTGTAAGGATTGGACATATGATATGAGAATCTCATCACATCACGGTCCAGAGTTATGAGAACTATTCCTACTCATGCCATTCCTAGAATAGTAAATTCTATTTCTTCTCCTCTTTCAGAGGAAGCCAAACCAACAAAGTATATCTCCCAATGGTGAATGCTAGTATCCCATAAGTTCATCATTTGTTCATTAGGGAGATCATCACTAAGCGGAGAGTCAGCAGGAAGTGGGTGTTCTACTAAGAAATCTGCTAGCGCTTATCCTTTCACTGCATGAAGGGGTATGATGAAAATGTCAAATTATGAGAGGATCATGAATTGTCATTCCAACCATTTAGATATTGTCGGCCATCTCATGAGATACTATAGTGGATTGATCCTAGAGAATAAGTTCACCTTATGAGGAAGCATGTAGTGCTGTAGCTTTTGGAATGCAAAGGTTAAAGCTAGGCAATGCCTATCAATGAGTGGATAATTAGCCTCAGTAGGGATTAGATGATGGCTATGGTAGTAGAGTGCATTTTTCTTCCCTTCATCATTGGCTTGAGCCAATAAAGCACCAAGAGAGTATTATAATATAGTAGTGTAAAGTATGAGCAATTTTCCCTGGATAGGGTTGTCAGAATTGATGGTGTCATCAGGTAATGCTTGATGTCTTCGAAGGCAAGCTCACACTTGTCATCCCAGTTAAACTTGGCATCCTTTTTGACAAGTGTTGAGAATGGAGAACATCTTCACGATAGGTTGGATATGAAGCATCTTAAATACTCCAACCACCTTTGGAATGATCTGAGTTGAGTTAAACTTTTAGGCGGTGGCATTTCTAATATTACTTTGATCTTCTTTGGATAGATTTCAATTATCTGGTGTTAGACAACAAACCCAAGGAATTTCTCTTTTACTCAATGCACACAGGTTCTTTTGAGGTTAAATTATCTTAACTATTTGAAAACTACTCTTAAGTCAAAGAGATGGTCTTCCTTTTCTCTACTTTTGACCATAAGATCATTGACATAGCACTCGACTTGTTGGTGAATGAGTTCATTGAATATTTGAGTAATAGGTCATAGCAGACATTTTAAGGTGAAAGGCATGACCTTATAGTAATAGATTTCATCGTTCTAAAAGTAGTGTTTCTTTCATCTTCATGGGCCATCTTTATTTGATTATATCTAGATGAGACATCCTTGAAAGAGAAGATTAAATGAGATGAGGCAATGTCCACCATTAGCTCTGGGATTGGTAGTGAAAATTCATCCTTTGGACATGACTTATTTAAATCCTTAAAATTGATGCATATGTGAATTTGGCCATTCTTTTTTTTTTTAACTAGGATGATGTTGGCTAACCAGGTAGAGTATTTTTCTTTCTAGATGAAGCCAACATCGATCAGTTTCTTGACTTTATAAATGACCTATTGTTCTATGTCTAATCGCATGTGTTTAGGAGCTTGCTTGATACGATTAGCTATAGGTTCTATTACTAGTTTATGGACCACTGCATTAGGATCCAATCCAGGCATCTCATCATAACTCTATGCAAAGTAGTCCTTAAACTCAATCAATCGCCTAACTAAGTCATTGGTTTTAATTTCATTCAATAAAGAATTGATGTATGTCAGGCATGGATCTTCTTCAGTTCCTAAGTTGATGTATGTCACCTCCGAAATCTACTACTGAGAAGAGTTGGCTGGTATGCTAACCATATAAGACTCATCTTATGAAATAGATTTTAAGTCTATATGGATAGAATGTGCACTCTTGGTAGCTGGGACATATCTTCTATTGGGTGGCTAATAAGGTGGTTTTCCACCCCTAGGATGGCCTCTGAACTGGCCTCTTCCTCTGCCTACTGGAGGTCAGGTCATCCTACCCATATGTTCGAATAAAGTAATGAACTGTGGGTGGAATCTAATGGTAGGATTCACTTCCTCCTCCAAGTCTATTTTTATTCCATTTTATTTTCTTTTTCATTTTCTCTTTTCTTTTCTTTTTTTTTAAACTTTGGCCAAGTTCACAAGAATAGACTTATTGATTTTGAGGGAGGTAGTAAGTTGCATTGCATCCACATATATGCTGACCTCATAAATTGTAATTGGCTTGAGATCTCCATTGACATAGTAGATGATCCCACCTCTCACGAACTTCATATAATGATGTAGAGAGGATGGAACTATGTTGTTGTCATGTATTCATGGTTCCCAAACAAAGCTTTGAAAGATGTATAAGTCTATAATGTGAAACTTGACCTCGGTCAATCATCTATCTCAAGGGCAACACTTAGAGTCTTCTAGACTAAGACTTCTCTAGTCATAAGACACTTCTAAATTAGGAAAACACTTAAGCCTAAAGACTTAGGGTTAGCCATGGATTAGGTTATGCCGTAGGGATTAGGATAATACACCCTCTACAAATATAATCCAAGTTCACATTCTCAAACCAAACCTCAAGTTCAATTCAAATGTCAATTCAAATCCAAATCTAAACCCAAATTTCAAAACCAAATGATTGAAGCCCATGATTAAATCCAAACTTGAAACCCTTCCTAAACCATATGATATCCCATTGACTTAGCCAAACATTAATCCAAATCAATCCAAAATCAATTGATTATCTCATAATCAATTTATATCTTCAATCATATTTTTAAATATAAATCAAATCTGCATTCAAATGATCAAAACTAAATCAAACTAAATCAAATTATATCAAAACCCTTCCTAATGTGTATGACCTATCCCATGGACTAAGCCAAATATTAATACAAATCAAGTCAAACTCAATTGATTTTCTCACAAATCAATCATATTTTCAATCATCTTCACAAATTTAAATGAAATATACATTTAAATCATCAAAACTAAATCAAACCAAATCAAAATCCAAACCTAAGCCACATGACCTAACTCCATTGACTTAGCCAAATTCGTTCATTCCAAAAACCTAAATTCAATTGATTTTCTCATGAATCAATCATACCTTCAATCATATTCATAAATATAAATGAAATATACAATCATCAAGCTAAACAAAAATCAATCCAAGTCAAATCCAACTTAACCCTTTCGACTTGAAATGTTCAAATGAACCCAAACCCATTTGAACCTAAGCCAATTGCGATTCAATTTATATATCAATCCCAAATCCATATATAAACTCATCTAAATAAAATTGAACCCAAAGTCAAACCAACTAAACCCAATTCACTTGAAAAGTGGCTAATTTGACCTATTTAATCCAAGTTCTAATCCTACCAAAATTGGATTGAACCAAGCCCATCAAACCTCCCATCATGAGTTGATCACCCTAGGTTGATTAATTATCATAAATTAGTCAAACCAAGTCAACTTGGTCATTTGACTAAGTCAACTCTATAACCCATATGAACCCAAACTAGCCAAAGTTCTACCTAAGCCAAATCCCTTGAAACCAATGATTCATACCAAATCAAAATCAATATTTGAATATGACTTGACCTTCAATTGAGTCAAACTAATCCCAATTGTCCCTCTAGACCCAAGTTGACCCAAATTATTCTAGAAGACTAAATTGGGTCAAATCAAAGTATAAACCAAATTGATTGCAACCAATGGTTCAAGTTCATTCCAAATTGATTGTTGAACTTGACCAAAGCCATGATTGGACCTAATTGAACCCAATTGACCTACTTAGCCCAAATTGACCTAAAGGTTCAAGTTGGCCTAATTCAAAACCAAATCCAAATTAATTGAAACCAAAGTGTACAATCATCTTCATTGGTCAACTACCTCAAACACCCAAACCAATTTGGTCAAATTGGTCAACTTAACCCATTTTACCCAAATAAATTCAAATGACCTAAACTAAACCAAACCAATTGAACCAAAACATCCCAAATGATCATATGAACTTGACCCAACCCTTGGTTTCACCCAACTTAACCAATTGGTCAACCTGATCCAACCTAATTAAAATTGACCTAAATGAGTCAAATTGAGACAAACCTAATCAAATCAACTCCAATTGACTTGAAATTCGGGCTTACCCACTTTTGGCTCATTTCAAATCTGCCCAAATCAATTCTAATGACAAATGATCATTCTACCCTTGGGTTGAAAGCATCCAATGAGATAAATCACCCATGTAAGTGATCATTTCCATTCCTTGGCCACTTGGTACTCTAATGGTTACTTTTGGGACATTGACCAGCGACCTGGGTGGTTGGGTCGACCATGACCCATGGGAGTTGTAATCACCTCACCTTCCCCATTGGAGCATTTAAAACCCATAGGAAACACATGATTCCTCCTTTGTAACACCTCACACCTCAACCAAGCCAAATAACTCACCTCCTCCCCACCACCGACTCCACGAGATGGCCGAATGGAAAAAACTTGGTCCCACCATCCAATCAAGATGAATGGGGCTATACATCCCCTAATTCCCACTCAAACACACACAAAAATAATTCTTCAGAGCCCTAGCTAACCAAGAAGAGCTACTAGAGCCATTCCCTAAGCTCCTAAGCTCATTCCTCGATCAAAAAATTCCATTCCCATCCATTCTAAAATAAGACACTCCCATTTTTGACCTAACTCCCCCATTTCTCCATCAAGCTCAAATTAACTTTGCACACACCTTCCCTAGGCCTCATCTTGTAAGAATGAATGATCTCCCAAGCTTCCTGAGCACTAGAGGTGGGACTTCAATCAAATCTGAGCTCCAAATCATCAGTTCATGGCCTTCCAATCAAATGTCAAGGGATTGATCCAATTGCTACTCAACAGGGCTTTGCCTCCACTAGATGAAGCTTCCTCAATCATTTGAGCCTACAATTTTGACCTCCGATGAGGTATGCTTCCAAAATCGATCCTTAGGCAAAAATGGGTTGGAACTTTTTAAAGAAAACTTACATCTCATGTGATCTTGACTGTTGGATCTCCTCTGATCGATGTCGTGAAGATTTGGGATCCTTTTGGAGTTAATCCAAGCTCGGGTAAGCTCAGATCAAGAGAGTAATGGCAGTCAGACTCTATTCTCCCTCATTTGAATGATGTTAGAACACCGTCATTCCATGATGAGAATGGGCGGTCATGATTAGATCGCTAGATCATCGATTTAATCCTATTAAGCGTGGATTAATCATAGCCATCCGATCTTAGGGTGGATGAGATGAAGCATCATCACGTCGCGTAGGCATTGAGTCGGATAAGTTTTAAGTAGCCAATCCCTTAGTGCCATGTAGAAAGCGTGCCACATGGCACTAATAGGATTAGGCTTTAATTAATCTTAATTAATCATTTTTAATGGCTGAAACTTCTAAAAATCATAGAGAAAAAAATGCAAATAAATACTTATTTTAAAAGTATTTTAGAGGATAATTAATTAAAAATATCTTAACTAATTTTGAACAATAATTAAAGTTTAATTATAAAATTAATTAGCTTAATTACTCATAATTACATTAGCAATTAATCCCAAATTTTGTAGGTTAATTTAATGGCATGACCTCTGCCTCTCATTATTTTCTTGGAATTTATTGCTCACTTAATTAAGAAAATTGACTAATTAAACCATAACTAGTCTTTTAAGTTAATTAATGATTAACTAATCTCATGAATAGTAACAAATTGGTTAATTACATTTATTAATCATTATTCAACGGTAAGTGAACTAAGAAATAGGGTTGGGACCCCTTTTCTTAAGTTCATTGACCCTTTTTTAAAATGAAATTAATTAAGATTTAATAAATTAATTAAATCACTTAATCAAATTGAAATCATAATCACATCGAATCTTAATTAATTAAATCATGGGGTAGATTTTTAAGTGTTTAATAACCTAAAGGAATTTAATGAAACTATGGTCAATCCACATGTGTGGGAAAACCATAAATGTAATTAATTAAGTCCTTTAATATAAATAACTATTAATCATGATCCAATTGCATTAGGCCTATTTTAGGATCATTGCAAGTTTATTTTCCATGCATATCATGTTTGCTCATATTTATTTAGTTAATTACTTTAAGGTGACATAGCAAGGGTAATTAATTCATCTAATTAAGGGCTCATCTTAATTAACCCATAAAATCAACTTAATTATATTTCCTTAAAATCAAATCACTAATGTGGTAATGGGTTTAAAACATCAAGTGATGATTTCTCTTCTCCTCTTTAGATCAAATCAAATCCAAAACATAATTAATAAAGAAGCTTTGGTTTGCTTTATATAATCTTATTTGATTTGATTGTCCTTAAGAACTAGTTTTGTTGAATGAATCAGATGCTTATATTTGATTGTCCTCTTTCCAATCATGTTAAATTTGGTAGGTCATTTGAATTCATGCATCCATCTTTTCAAAATCAAGTAAAATAAAATGGATTTCCTTTATGTAGCTTGCATGTGTTGATTTAATTTAATATATGCATTCTATTATCACTATTAAATCCATATGTATTTTTTGAAATCTTATAAATGAATAATAATATGTGTTATAATGCTAGTTATAAATACATAAGAAATGCATGTGCTTATAGCTTAAGTGTATGAATGTTGAGTTCTCTTTCCTCTGTTCAAGTGTTGATTTATATAAGATTGATTGATAATGGGTATATAGTATGGACATCTCGAGAACACGAGGCTTTAGATTGCCTCAACAAGGCCATTTGATTACCTCACTTCCCCGGTTTAGCAACGACACATACCCATTTGATTTCATTCTTATGTATTTCAAAATTAAAATTTGGATAGAGCTTTAATTCATATATATATAAATGATTAAATAAAAAAATATATAATCTTTGCATGGTTTTCTTTCCCTCATTTATGTATACATCCATGTGTGTCCAAGAAAAGTAAGTATATAGTCTGAACATCCTGGGAATACAAGGCTTTAGTTAGCCCCAAGGAGGTCATTTGATTACCTCACTTCCTTGGTTTAACAATGACACATACTTGCCTATATCTTTGTACATGTATATGTATATGTGATTAGTGAATGAAAATTCCATTTTAAATTAAAATTGCATGCATTCATAATTGACTAAGTGGTTGAATTAATTAGCCATATGATTTGGAGCTTACTTCCTATGTTCATGTATATAAATTTACATATGTTTGAATGCAAATGGGTATATACCGACATCAGAATAAGGCTTTAGCTAACTCGAATAAGGTCATTTGATTACCTCACTTCCCTGGTTTAACAATGGCACATGCCTATTTAATTTCATTCTTATGTCCTATTTGTTTAGGAATTTGAATAAAGTTTTAAATTAATATGTTTAAATAATTCAATCAAATAAATATAAATTCTAAACATACATATATTCATTCATCTTTTAAGTGCTAAAATATGTTGCATGTATAGATACACTTAAGATTAAATCATATGCATGTTACATGTGATGGAAAGGAATGATTTAATATATGTCATGTGGTAGTAATTAAATTAAATTAATCTTAAGATGCCTTTCATTTTGAATAGGATTATTTAAAGTGAACCTAAACTTAGGATTAATTAAATCATTTAATAAGCCATTCACTAAAGAGAACTAAATCAAATTAATATACTTTAGAAAGTGACTAAAGGTAGGGTTGAAAGAGGAAAACCTCTTTTCCTCTTTATAACACTTAGTTGCTAAGTGTAATCAAATGAAACAAAAGAAAACACAAATTAAATTTATCAAATCAATTAAACTACTTCAAGTGAAATCAACTTTTCATGTTAAATTGAATCCTTCAACAGTTAGAAAATATAACACTAATGTCTAACAAGACTTACCTCACAAGCCTTAATACACACATTAGAATTAAGTCACCACTTCAAGCTCTAACTTAGGATGTTGTATGATGTGATGTATATTTTATTTTATGATGTCTTATTTTAGATTAGATGTTAGGGTGTATGCTTTGTATATTGGAAGATAAGCCAATATTACCCTAATCATGTTTTTAATAGGAGATTATGCTTAAGGAATCCTTAAAAATAAATGTGAATGCTCTTTTTGATGGTTGCTTATATCCTTATGCATAATCCAAGTTAGGACAGGTGGGCTTAGTTACCTATGTGTAGGGTTCTAAGTCCAAATTACAAATACAACTTCTCGAGATTATATATATATTTAGCTAACCTCTATTTTGTGGTGTATATTTACTTTTCCCACATAAATGAAATTTTGTAATAGGAATTAGGATTAGTGTTATGGGATTAGGATGACCAAGGGCGGAAGGCTTTATCCTGGGTCAACCAACTCTAGATAGCTCAGATGCCAACATTCAAATGTAAAGAGGTTGTGCTTCATCATCTAGGGAGTAAGTCTTCATTCTGAATGTAACCTTAAGATATCCTTCGAGTGGCATGCCTTCTATTTAGTAGCGGTCAGCTGAGCTAAGCATAGCTCTAGATGAAGTAAGGCCTTGATTAGAGATTCCATCATTTTTTTGGATAAGACAAGGGCATCGTATATGCTTAACTTAGCTGGATACTTTCAAAGGTAAGCTAGAATATTGTAATCAACTCTGGCTTGGTCATCCACAAGCATATCCATGGGTGGAGCATCCTATGGAGGGGCTATCTACTCACTAGAACCAATGACTTGTTTACCCTTATCCTGAGGTGCTACCCTAAGAGGTAGAACTTTGCCACTATGTAGGATGACTTCAGTGACTTCTTGGAATGATGAGCTTGTGGAAAGTTCTACCTTCTCATTGGGCAAACCTATAGCTTCACCTATGGGATCCCTAGAGTCAGTTGATTCTAAGTCAATCTCAAAAGGTTAACCCAATTGATTCAGAGAAGGATAGTCTGACTCTGAATCAGAAAGGAAAGGATCATAACTTTTAGAGCTGATATTTTCATTTAAACTCGGAGAGCTTTCAATAAAAATGAAATCAAAAGCATCAGAAGTAGACAATATATAAGTAGAATTAGCTTTCTTCATTAATTTCATTTTAGGTGGGGGTAGATTGTAAAAATCAAGTAAAGTAAGCGGAGTAAGGGATTTAGTGCCCTTATCAGCAGATACAATGCTCCTACTGATAGAAGAGGAGCTAGCAGAAGAGATGGTATTTCCATCGGTGGAGGGAGTACTGGACTTAGACGGTCGAAGCATCGACTATCCCGAAAGTATCATGCTTATGTCACCCTCCCTGAGTTATCCTTTGCAACTAGCAAACCTTCCTTGGTGTTGCAACAGCTGGCTCTAAAGTGTGCAATGTGTTATTATGGGTTCCCACTGCAATCAAAGATCTTGAAGGATTATGGCAGAAAACTTTAAATAAAATAAAAACTAAATAAAAACCTAAACCTAAAAATAAATAATAAATAAAACCTAAACCTTAAAATAAAAAAAATCAAAACCTAAACCTAAACTAACAAAAAACCCTAAAAATAAACCTAAAATATTAAACCTAAAAAGATAAAATAAAAACGTAAACAAAAACATTAAATTAAAAAATAAAACCTAAACTGAAAAAATAAAAAAAATAATATTAAACAAAAAATAAACATAAACCTAAACATAAACCTAAACCTAAAATAAGAAACCTAAACTAAAATAAATAAACCTAAAATAAATAAACTAAACTAAATAAAAATAAAAAAATTAACCTAAATAAAAATAAAAAAAATAAATTAAAATAAATAAAAATAAACTAAATAAATCTAAACCTACCGGTTTACTTAATTTAAAAAAAAAAACCTAAATTAAACCATACCCTAAATTACTAAACCCTAAACTATAAACTAACCCAAACTTACAACCTACCTAAATCTAATTCTAAACCCTAAATCCAACCATAAACCCTAAACCAAAACCCCAAACTAAAACCATAAACCAAACCCTAAACCCTAAACCCTAAACCTTAAACTAGCCCTAAGCCTAAACCTAAACCCTAAAAAAACCCTAACCTAAACCCTAAAACCATAAACCCTAAACCCTAAATCCTAAACTCTAAACCCTAACTAAAACAAAACCAAAATAAAATGAATAAAAAACCTAAACCTAAATAAAATAAAATCTAAACTAAAACCTGAACCTAAACCTAAAAATAAAATAAAATAAACTCATAAAAATAAACTAAAATAAAAGAAATAAAAACCTAAACTAAACTTAAAAAAAAACTAAGAATAAAAAACCAAAATAAAATGAAAACTATAGGCAAAATAAATATAAAATAAACCTAAAATAAAATAAAATAAAAACTAAATAAAAACCTAAATTAAAAAAATAAACCTTAAAATAAAACCTAAAAATAAATAAAAATTAAAACCAAAACCCTAAACTAAAAAAACCCAATACATAAAATAAAAAAATAAACAAAATAAAATAAACCTAAACCTAAACTACAATAAATTAAACAAAAATAAATTAAACTTAAACCTAATCCTTAAATAAACTAAACCTAAATCTAAACCTAAACTAAATAAAATAAAATAAAATAAAAATAAAGCTAAAGCTAAACTAAAAAATAAAACCTAAAAATAAAAAATAAAACTTAAACTTGAAAATAAAATAAAAATAAAATTCAACCAAAAAAATAAACCTAAACCTAAACCAAAAAAATAAAAAATAAATTAAAATAAAAAAAAAAACTAATATAAATAAAATAAAATAAAAACTAAACTAAATAAAAATAAAAAATACACATAAATAAGAATTAAAATAATAAAATAAACTAAAATAAAAAACTAAACTAAATAAAGTAAACAAACAAAGAAGAAATGTTGAATCTGAATTTGTTCTTTGTAAAAAAAAAGGAAAAAAGAAAAAGCCAAAAACCTTAAACCCTAAACTAAACTGTAAATCCTAAACCCTAAATCCTAAAACCCTAAACCCTAAACCCTAAACCCTAAAACCTAAACCTTAAACCCTAAAAAGATAAAAATCTAAACCTAAACTAAATAAAACCTAAAAATAAAATAATTAAATAAAACCTAAAAATAAAATAATTAAATAAAATCTAAACAAAAAATAAAAACATGAACTAAAACCTAAACCTAAAAGAAAATAAGATAAAAAAATAAAAATTAAAATAAAATAAAATAAATAAAAACCTAAACTAAACTAAAAAAATAAAATACCTAAATAAAATAAAAACTTACCCTAAAATAAAAATAAAATAAACCTAAGATAAATTAAAATAAAAACTTAAAGATAAATAATAAACCAAAAAATAAAACCTAAAAATAGATAAAAAATAAAACGTAAACCCTAAACTTAAAAAAAACTTAAGCCTAAAATAAACAAAATAAATTAAACTTAAACCTAAACTAAAATAAACTAAACTAAAATAAATAAAACCTTAACCTAAACCTAAAAAAAAACTAAACCTAAACCCTAAACTAAATAAAATAAAATAAACTAAAAATAAAACTAAACCAAAACTAAAAAATAAACCTCAAATAAAAGCCTATAACCTAAACCTAAAAAAATAAAATAAACCTAAACCTAAACCTAAACTTAAAAAATAAACTAAAATAAAAAACTTAAACTAAAATAAATAAACCTAAACTAAATAAACTAACTAATTAAAAAATAAACATAAATAAAAATAAAATAAACTAAAATAATTAAAAAATAAACTAAATAAACAAAAGAAGAAATGTTGAATCTGAATTTATTCTCTGATAAAAAAACCAAAAAAAACTAAATTCTAAATTAAAACATGAACCCTAAACCTAAAACCAAAACCTTAAACCTAAATCCTCCGCCAAAAAAACCCTAAACCCTAAACCCTAAACCATAAACCCTAAACCATAAAACCTAATTTGTAGACACTAAACCAAAAAAAACCTTAAACCCTAAACCCTTAAACCCAAACCCTAAACTGTAATCCCTAAAAAACTAAAAACCTAAACCAAAACTAAATAAAACTTAAAATAAATAAATAAATAAATCTAAACCAAAATAAAAGAAAATAAATAAAATAAAATAAAAACATAAACTAAAACCTGAACCTAAACCTAAACCTAAACCTAAAAAAGAAAATATAATAAAAATCAATACTAAACTAAAATAAAATAAATAAAAACCTAAACTAAACTAGAAAATAAAAAACCTAAATAAAATTAAAATAAAATAAACTTAAAATAAAATAAAATAAAAACTAAATAAAAACCTAACCTAAATAATAAACCTATAAATAAATAAAAAAATAAAACCTAAACCCTAAACTAAAAAAACCCTAAACCTAAACTAAATAAAATAAAATAAACTAAAAATAAACCAAAACCTAAACTATAAAATAAACCTAACAAAAAAACCTAAAACCTAATCATAAAAAAATAAAATTAAAATCTAAACCTAAACCTAAAAATAAAAAATAAAATAAAATTAAAACTAAGCTAAAAAATGAACCTAAACCTAAACCTAAACATAAAAAATAAACTAAAATAAAAAAGCATAAACTAAAATAAATAAACCTAAAATAAATAAACTAAACTAAATAAAAATATAAATAAATATAAATCAAATTAAAAATTAAATAAACTATAACAAAAAAGACCAAATAAACATAAACATACTAGTTTAATTAATTTTAAAAAAATAAAAAAATAAATAAAAAATAGAACCCTTACACTAAACCCTAAACCCTAAACCCTAAACCCTAAAGCCTAAACCCTAAACCCTAAACCGTAAACACTAAAACCCTAAACCCTAAATCCTGAACCTTAAACACTAAACCCTAAAACCTATAACCTTAAACCCTAAACCCTCAACCTAAACCCTAAACCCTAAACCCTAAACCCTAAACCATAAACCCTAAAGACCAAAAAATCTAAACCTAAACTAAACAAAACCTAAAAATAAAATAAATAAATAAACTTAAACCTAAATAATATAAAATAAATAAAATAAAATAAAAACCTAAACTAAAACCTAAACTAAAACCTAAACTTAAACTTAAACCTAAACAAAAAAAAATTAAAATAAAGGATAAACTAAAAATAAATAACTAAAAACCTAAACTAAACTAAAAAAATAAAATAAACATAAAAATAAAAAACCTAAAGAAAATAATAACTAAACATAAAATAAAAATAAAATATACCTAAAATAAAATAAAATAAAAACTAAATAAAAACCTAAACCTAAAAAGATAAACCTAAAAATAAATAAAAAATAAAACATAAACCCTGAACCTAAAATAAACAAAATAAAAGAAACTTAAACCTAAATTAAAATAAACTAAACTAAAATAAATAGAACATAAACCTGAACCTAAAATAAACTAAGCTTAAACCTTAAACTAAAATAAACATAAACTAAAAAATAAAACCTAAAAATAAACCTAAAATTAAAACCTAAAAGCTAAACCTAAAAGATAAAAGAAAAACCTAAACCTAAACCTAAAAATAAAAAATAAAACTTAAACCTAAAAATAAAAATAAAAATAAAATAATAAAATAAAAAAATAAACATAAACCTAAACCTAAACCAAAAAAAAATAAATTAAAATAAAAAACCTAAACTAAATAAATAAACCTAAAATACATAAACAAAACAAAATAAAAATAAAAAATAAACCCAAATAAACATAAAAAAATAACTAAAATAAATAAAAAATAAACTAAATAAACGTAAACCTATTGGTTTACTTAATTAAAAAAACCCCTAAACCCTAAACCATAAATCCTAAAAACTAAATGCTAAACCCTAAACCCTAAACCCAAAAACTAACCCTAAACCTACAATCATAAACCCTAAACCCTAAAAAACCCTAAACGTAAAATCCAAAACCCTAATCTAACCCTAAACCCTAAACCCTAAGCTCTAAACCCTAAAAACCCAAAACCCTAAAGCCTAAACTCTAAATGCTAAGCCTTAAACCCTAACCCTAACCCTAAACCCTAAAACCCTAAACCCTAAACCCTAAATGCTAAACCCTAAAAATCTAAAAACTTAAACCTAAACTAAGTAAAACCTAAAAAGAAAATAAATTAAAAAACCTAAACCTAAGTAAAATAAAATAAAAATATAAAATAAAAATGTAAACTAAAACCTAAACCTAAAAATAAAATAAAATAAACTAATAAAAATAAACTAAAATAAAATAAATAATAACTTAAATTAAACTACAAAAAATAAAATAAACCTAAGAATAAAAGGCCTAAATAAAATAAAAACTAAATGTAAAATAAAAATAAAATAAACCTAAAATAAAATATAATAAAAACTAAATAAAAACCTAAACCTAAAACTAACGCTAAACCTTCAACACTAAACTTACAACCCTAAACCTAAAACCCCAAACCCTAAACCCTAAAACCCTAAACCTAAACCCTAAGCTAAGATGAACTCTAAACTAAAACCTAAATCCTAAATCATAAACCATAAACCCAACTAAATCCTAAACCTACAACCCTATACTTTAAAAAAAATACCTTGGAAAGATCAATTATCAATTATATTGAAATCATTCATTTCCTAAATAGTGCTTAAAATTATAAACCCTAAACCCTAAACCCTAAAACCCTAAAGCCTAAACTATAAACCCTAGACCCTAAACCCTAAACCCTAAACTAAACCTTAAACCCTAAAACCCTAAACCCTAAATCATAAACCCTAAACCATAAACCCTAAACCCTAAAAACCTAAAACTTAAACCTAAACTAAGTAAAACCTAAAAATAAAATAAATAATGAAACCTAAACCTAAATAAAATAAAATAAAAAATGAAATAAAAATGTAAACTAAAACATCAACTTAAACATAAAAATAAAATAAAATAAATTAATAAATATAAAATAAAATAAAATAAGTAATAACCTAAACTAAACTAAAAAAATAAAATAAACCTAAGAACAAAACCAAAATAAAATAAAAGCAAAATGTCAAACAAAAAAATAAACCTAAAATATAATAAAATAAAAACTAAATAAAAACCTGAACGTAAAACTACCCCTAAACTTACAACACTAAACCTACAACCCTAATCCTTAAACCGTAAAAATCCCTAAACCATAAACCCTAAACTAAAACCTGAACCCTAAACCTAAAACCTAAACCCTAAACCCTAAACCTTAAACCTACAACCCTATACTTTAAAAAAAAGACATTAGATGGTATCAATTATATTAAAATCATTCAATACTTCCTAAATAGGTGAGTGCTTCAAATTATAAACCCTAAACCCTAAACTTATATTATAAACACTAAATCCTTAAACCCTAAAACCATAAAAACTTAAAAAATAAAATTAAAAAAAACTCAACTAAAAAACTAAAGCTTAAAAAATAAATTAAATAAAAAACCTAAACAAAAATAAATAAACCTAAAATAGCTAAACATAACTAAGTAAAAAAAATAAACCTAAATAAAAAGAACTAAAATAAATAAATAAAACTAAATAAACTTAAACCTATCAGTTTACTTAATTAATTCTAAAAGACCCCTTAAAGTCTTAACCCTAAATCCTAAACCCTAAACCCTAAACCCTAAACCCTTAACACAAAAAAAACCCTAAACCCTAAACCCTAAACCCTAAAAAAAATAAACCTAAAATAAATAAAAAAAACCTAAACCCTAAACTACAAAAAAAATCTTAAACTAAAATAAACCTAAACCTAAAATAAGAAACTAAACTAAAATAAATAAAACCTAAATCTAAAATAAACTAAACCTAAACCCAAACTAAATAAAATAAAATAAACTAAAAATAAACCTAAACCTAAACTAAAAAATATAACCTAAAAATTAACCTAAAATAAAAACTTAAAACTTAAACCTAAAAAAATAAAATAAAATCCTAAACCTAAACCTAAAATTAAAAAAATAATTCTTAAACTTAAGAAATAAAATAAAATAAACCTCAACCAAAAAATAAACCTAAAGTTAAACTTAAATCTACACCTACAAAAAAAACTAAAATAAAGAAACCTAAAATAAATAAACTAAACTAAATAATAAATAAACATAATTAAAAATAAAAATTAAAATAAATTGAAATAAATAAAAAATAAACTAAATAAACTAAAGAAGAAATGTTTAATTTGAATTTGTTCCCTATTAAATAAAACTAAAAATCTTAAACTATAAACTAAATCTTGAACCTTAAACCTAAAACCTAAATCCTGTAACCTAAACCCTAACCGTCAACCTAAACCCTAAAACTTCTAAACTCTAAACCCTAAATCCTAAATGCTAAATCCTAAAACCCTAAACCCTAAACCCTAAATCATAAAACCTAAACACTAAACCCTAATCCCTCAACCCAAAACCCTAAAAAAAACCTAAACCCTAAACTCTAAACCATAAAACCTAAACCCTACACCTTAAACCCTAAACCCTAAACCTAAACCCTAAACTACAAAAAAAACCTTAAAACTAAAATAAACCTAAACCTAAAATAGAAGAAACTAAACTAAAATAAATAAAACCTAAATCTAAAATAAACTAAACTTAAACCCAAACTAAATAAAATAAAATAAACTAAAAATAAATCTAAACCTAAACTAAAAAATATAACCTAAAAATTAACCTAAAATAAAAACCTAAAACCTAAAAAAATAAAATAAAATCCTAAGCCTAAACCTAAAATTAAAAAAATAATTCTTAAACTTAAGAAATAAAATAAAATAAACCTCAACCAAAAAATAAACCTAAAGTTAAACTTAAATCTACACCTAAAAATAAACTGAAATAAAGAAACCTAAAAAATAAGTAAACTAAATAATAAATAAACATAATTAAAAATAAAATTAAAATAAATTAAAATAAATAAAAATAAACTAAATAAACTAAAGAAGAAATGTTTAATTTGAATTCCTATTAAAAAAAACCAAAAAATCTTAAACTATAAACTAAATCTTGAACCCTAAACCTAAAACCTAAATCCTATAACCTAAACCCTAACCGTCAACCTAAACCCTAAAAATTCTAAACTCTAAACCCTAAATCCTAAACACTAAATCCTAAAACCCTAAACCCTAAACCGTAAAACCTAAACACTAAACCCTAAACCCTCAATCCTAAACCCTAAAAAAAACCCTAAACCCTAAACTCTAAACCACAAAACCTAAATCCTACACCCTAAACCCTAAACCTAAACCATAAAAATTTAAAAACCTAAACCAGAACTGAATAAAACCTATAAAAATAAATAAAAAATCTAAACTAAAACAAAATAAAAAAATAAAATAAAATTAATAGTTAAATTAAAATCGAAACCTAAAAATAAAAGAAAATAAAAAAAATAAAAACTAAACTAAAATAAAATAAATAAAAACTTAAACTAAACTAAAAAAATTTAAAACCTAAATAAAATTAAAATCTAAAGCTAAAATAAAATAAAATAAACCAAAAATAAATCAAAATAAAAACTAAATAAAAACCTAAACCTAAAAATAAATAAAAAATAAAGCTAAATACTGAACTTAAAATAAAAATAAAATAAACCTAAACCTTAACTAAAATAAATTAAACTAAAATAAATAAGTCCTAAACCTAAACTAAATAAATTAAAATAAACTAAAATAAACCTAAACCTAAACTAAAACAGAAAACCTAAAAATAAACATAAAAAATTTAAATCCTAAACCTAAAATAATAAAATAAAAATCTAAAACTAAACTAAAAAATAAATAATAAAACCAAAACATAAAAAATAAAATTAAATCTAAAGTAAATTAAAAAATAAAGCTTAACCTAAACATTAACCTAAAAAATAAATGAAAATAAAAAATAAACTAAAATGAATTAACCAAAAATAAATAAACTAAATTAAATAAAAATAAAAATAAACATAGATCAAAATAAAAAATAAACTAAATTAACCTAAACCTACCAGTTTACTTAATTTTAAAAAATAAAAAAATTGCTCACCTTAAACCCTAAACCCTAAAACTAACCTTCAACCCTAAACTTTAAACTCTAAACCTACCCAAGCCTAAAACCTAAACACTAAAACCCTAAAATCTTAAACCCTAAACCATAAATCGTAGAACCCTAAAACCTGAACCCTAAACCTTAAACACTAAACCCTAAAACCTGCAAAACTAAACCCTAAACACTAAACCCCAAATCCTAAACCCTAAATCCTAAAAACCTAAAAAATCTAAATCTAAACTAAATAAGACCTAAAAATAAAATAAATAAAAACTCCTAAACCTAAATAAAATATAATAAAATAAAAAACCAAATCTAAAACTTAAACCTAAATAGAAACCTAAAATAAAATAAAATAAATAATAAAAACTACATAAAAATAAAATAAATAGAAACCTAAACTAAACTAAAAATAAAATAAACTAAAAAAATCAAAAAACCTAAATAGAATAAAACTAATTGTAAAATAAAATAAATAAACCTAAAAAATATAAAATAAAAACTAAATAAAAAACTAAACTAAAAAAAAAATAAAAAAACCTAAACCTATAATAAATAAATAAAATAAACCTAAACCAAAACTAAAATAAACTAAACTTAAAAAATAGAACCTAAACCTAAACCTAAAATTATCTAAACCTAAACCCTAAAATAAATAAAAAAAAAACTAAAAATAAACCTAAACTAAAAAAATAATACCTAAAAATAAACCTAAAAAAAAAACCTAAAACCTAAACCTAAGAAAATAAAATAAAATCCTAATCCAATACTTAAAAATAAAAAATAAAACCTGAACCTAAAAAATTAAAATAAAATTAAAACTAAATTGAATAAATAAATATAAACCTAAACCTAAACCTAAAAAATAAACTAAAATAAGAAACATAAACTAAAATAAATAAACCTAAAATAAATAAACTAAACTAAATAAAAATAAAAAATAAAATAAACTAAAATAAATAAAAAATAAACCTAAACCTGTCGGGTTTACTTAATTAAAAACACTAAACCCTAAACCCCTAAATCTAACTACCACTCAAACCTAAACCACCCTAAAATTGTAAACCCTAGCCACCCTAGAAACCCTAAATCTTACCTAAACCCTAAACCCCCCAAAATGATAAACCTAAAGCTAAACTACCCTAAACCACACCCTAAACCCAAATGATAAACTAACAACCTAAACCCTAAACTAAATAAATAAAATAAGCTAAAATAACCTAAACTAAAAATAAAACCTAGAAGCATAAAGAAAATCTAAAGTATAAACCTAAAAAATTAGATAAAGCCTAAACCCTAAAATAAAAAATAAAATTGAAACCTATAAATAAAAAATAAAACTCAGACCTAACCCTAAACTCTAACCCTGGGCCTGCACAAACCCACCTAAAACCCTAAACCTAAACTTTAAACCTTAAAACCCTAAACTGCCTGACCATAAATCCTCACCACAGACCTCCCTAAACCTGACCCTAAATCCAAACCCTAAACCCTAAATCCTAAACCCTAAAAACCTAAAAACCTAAACCTAAACCTAAACTAAATAAAACCTAAAAGTAAAATAAATAAGAAAACCTAAACCTAAATAAAATATAATAAATAAAATCAAATAAAAACCTTAACTAAAACATAAACATAAAAATAAAATAAAATAAAAAATAAAAACTAAACTAAACTAAATAAATATAATACACCTAAAAATAAAATACCTAAGGAAATTAAAAACTAAATGTAAAATAAAAATAAAATATACCTAAAATAAAATAAAATAAAAACTAAAAACACCCAAAACTAAAAATAAAACCTAAAGATAAATAAAAAATAATACATAAACCCTAAACTAAAAAAAACCTCAACCTAAAATAAATAAAATAAAAGATATCTAAACCTATACTAAAATAAACTTAACTAAAATAAATAGAACCTAAACCTAAACCAAGAATAAACTAAACCTAAACCCTAAATTAAATAAAATAAATAAACTAAAAATAAACCTAAACTAAATAATAAAATGAAAAAATAAACCTAAAATAAAAATTGACAACTTAAACCTAAAAAAATAAAATAAAAACATAAACCTAAACTTAAAAATAAAAAATAAAACCTAAACCAAAAAATTAAAATTAAAATAAAACTAAACTAAAATAATATAAACTTAAACCTAAGCGTAAAAAAATAAACTAAAAATAAAACTAAAAAAAATAAATTAAACTAAATAAAATAAAAATAATTCAAGATAAAATTAAAACTAAAATAAACTAAAGTAAATAAAATAAGCTAAAAAACCTAAACTTATGGGTTTTCTTAATTAAAAATACCATACCCTAACCCTAAATGCTAAACCCTAAACCCTATAAACCCTAAACCTTAAAGCCTAAACCCTAAACACTAAAACCTTAAACCCTAAACCCTAAAGCATAAACCCTAACCCTAAAAACCCAAATGCCATACACCTAGACTAAGCAAGACCTAAAAATAACATAAATAAAAAAACCTTAACCAAAATAAAATAAAATAAAAATTAAATTAGAATGTAAACTAAAACTTAAACCTAAACCTAAAAATAAAATAGAATAAATAAATAAAATAAAACTAAAATAAAATAAAAATATCATAAACTAAACTAAAAATAAAATAAACCTAAGAATAAAAACCTAGATAAAATAATCTAAATGTAAAATAAAAATATAAAATAAATAAAAAATTAAATAAAACCTAAACCTACTGCTAAACCTAAACCCTAAACCTTAGGCCTAAAAACAAAACCCTAAATTAAAACTGAACCCACAAACTAAACTAATAAACCTTTAAATCCCCTAAACCCAAAATCCTAAACCCTAAACCCTAAACCCTAAACCCTAAACCATAAACCTTAATACTAAAATACTGACCCTATGCTTATAAAATAAAATACGTTGGATGGTGTCGATTATCGTTAGTTAAATCATTCATACTTCCCAAATATAAGTGCTTTGTGCTAAACCATAAACCCTAAAAACCCTAAACCCTAAACCTTAACCCTAAACCCTAAATATTAAAACCCTAAACCCAAAAACCATAAACCCTAAACCTTAAACCGTAAACCATAAAAACCTAAAAACTTACACATAAATTAAGTAAAACCTAAAAATAAAATAAATAAAAAAACTTAAACCTAAATAAAATAAAATAAAAATGTAAACTAAAACCTAAACCTATACCTAAAAATAAAATAAAATAAAAATGTAAACTAAAACCTAAACTAAACCTAAAAAATAAAATAAAATATAATAAAAATAAACTAAAATAAAATAAATAATAACTAAACTAAAGTAAAATAAAATAAACCTAAGAATAAAAACCTAAATAAAATAAAAACTAAATGTAAAGTAATATACTAAACCTAAAATAAAATAAAATAAACCTAAAATAAAATAAAATAAATAAAACTAAATAAAACCTAAATAAGATTAACACTTACCTGACACTAGGCTAAACCTACTGACCCTAAATGCTAGGCACAAACAACCAAACCTGAGCCACTACCCTAACCATGACCTACTATACTTTAAAAAAGTATATTGGATTATTAATTATTACTTATGGATCATTAAATACCTACATGGGTAAGTGCTAAATTATAAACCCTAAACCCAAACCCTAAATCCTAAATGTTAGGCACAAACCTTACACAAACCACTGAGCAACCTGACCCTAGGCCCACCAAACCCCAGGCACAGGCCTAAATCCTAAAACCCTAAAGCCTACTAGGCTGACCTAAAGCTGACCCTAAAACCCTTTATAAAGCCTGACACTGGATCAGGCACTAGGCACCCTAACTCACCTATTAGGCCCCAAACAACTGACCTGGGCCTTAAGACCTAAACTCAAGATCCTAAAACATAAAACTTAATCCTAAACTAGGTTAAAACCTAAAGATAAAATAAATAAACATAAACCTAAATAAAATAATAAAATAAAATAAAATGATGTGATTGAAACTTAAAACTTAAAATAAAATAAAATAAACTAATGATAAACTAAAATAAAATAAATAACCTAAACTAAACTAAAATAAAATAAATAATAACTAAACTTTAAAAAATAAAACTGGAATAAAATAAAATAAAACTAAAATTAAAATTAAAGATAAAATAAACATAAAATAAAAATAAAAACTAAATAAAACCTAAATGTAACCTTAAACTGCATAGGCACTGAATACAACCTTAAACTCTAAAAATGACCAAACTGAGCTTGCATGACCCCTAAAACTGATCTAGCCACACAGAGGCAAACAAAACCTAAACCCTAAATCTGTGCTGACAGCTGAGCATCTAAATCATAAACCCTAAACTCTAAACTTTAAGCTAACACTAGGCCCTAAACTAAACCCTCAGACTCCCAGATCTAAGACCCAGGCCAGACCCAAACTGAGCCTTAAACTCAATCAAACAAAACATAAACATAAACCTACTAAGTAAAAAAATAAAATAATAGATCTAAACTTAAATAAAATAAATAAATAAAATAAAAACATAAACTAAAACTAAATCCTAAATAAAATAAAATAAACTAATAAAATAAATAATAACTAAACTAAGATAAATAAAATAAACCTAAGAATAAAAAACTTAAATAAAATAAAGCTAAACATAAAAAAAAAATAAACCTAAATAAAATAAAATAAAACTAAATGAACTTAAACCTAAAACCCCAAACCTGGCCTAAACCTGAACCCTGGACCAAAAGCTTTAAACCCTACCATAAAAACTTGAACTTAAACTAAACCTAAAGCCTAAACTAGAGCCCTAACCACCCTAAACCCTAAACCACTAAACCATACCTACCTATATACAAACACCATTAAAAAAAAACATTGGATGGTGCCAATTATCGATTATATTGAAATCATTCATACTTCCTAAATAAGTAATTGCATCAAATTATAAACCTTAAACCTCTAAACCTAACCTCCTAAACCCTAAAGCCTAAACACTAAACCTAAACCATAACCCTAAACTCAAACACTTGTGCCACTCCAAATCCTAGCCTAAAACCTCAAAAATAATAATTAAACTTAATAAAAAAATTAAACCTAATCCTAAAGAATAAACTAAAATAAATAAATATAAGAAATAAGCCTAAATAAATAAAATAAATAAAAATAAATAAATAAACAAAGTAAACTAAATCTCACCAGGTTTAATTAAAACCTTTGATCCTAAATGCAGTGTACTCATGTGCTACTACCCTAACCCAACCTAAATTATAACACTAAACCTGCCCTAACCACACCTAAACCTAAAACCCTAAACCTTAAAACTTACATAAACCAAAATAAAATAAAACTTCGAGATAAAATAAAACTTTAACTTAAACATAAAGTAAACTAAAATAAAAAATAAACTAAAATAAATAAACATAAAATAAATAAATAAAATAAAATAAACTTAAATAAAGATAAAATAAAATCTAAATAAAGAAAAACCTAAACCTGGTTTACTTAATTTTAAAGTAAACTAAAACCTAAACCTACTAGTTTACTTACTTTTCAAAAAAAAAAGCCTACTAGACCCTAAATCAAATCCTAAAAAACCCTAAACATAAACTAACCCTAAATCCTAAAACCTGCAACCAACCTTGTAAAGCTATCAAACCACAGACCTTAAATCCTAAAAAATCCAAAACCCTCAACCCTAAACCCTAAATCATAAAACCTTAAACCATAAACCCTAAACCCTTAAAATAAATATAAAAAAAATAAAAAATAATTAAAAAAACTCTAACCCTAAATGTTAAACTATAAAGATAACCCTAAACCCTAAAACTTAAATCCAAAAACCCTAGACCCTAAACTCTAAACCCAAAAATCAAAACCTAAAATATATAACCTTAAACCATAAACCTAAACCTAAACCCTAAACCCCTGACCTTAAACCAGATTTTTAGTTTTTAGGGTTTAGGGTTTAGGGTTTAGGATGTAGGGTTTAGGGTTTTAGGATTTATGATTTATGGTTTAGGGTTTAGGGTTTATAATTTAGGGTTTGGGGTTTAGGGTTTACTATTTAGTGTTAGGTTTTTTTTAAAAATTAAGTAAACTAGTAGGTTTAGGTTAATTTAGTTTATTTTTTATTTATTTTAGTTTATTTTAATATTTATTTTTATTTGGGTTAATTTTTATTTTTATTTTTATTTAGGTTTTTAATTTGTTTTTATTTTATTTTATTTAAGGTTTATTTAATTTTTATTTTAGGTTTAGTTTTTTTATTTTATTTAGGTACTTTATTTTTTAGTTTAGTTTAAGTTTCTATTTATTTTGTTTTAGTTTTGCTTTTTTTTTTTTTAGGTTTATGTTTAAGTTTAGGTTATAGTTTTGGTTTTTATTTCTTTTTTAATTTTTTTTGGTTTAAGTTTTTTTATTTATTTTATTTTAGGTCTTATTTTATTTAGGTTTAGGTTTTTAGCTTTTATGGTTTAGGGTTTAGGGTTTAGGATTAGTTTAAGGTTTAGGGTTTAGATTTGATTTAGGATTTGGTTTAGGGCTTAAGGTTTAGGGTTGGGGTTTAGGGTTTATTTATGATTTTTTTAGGATTTGGGGTTGTAGGTTTATGAAGAGTTTAGGATTTAGGGTTTATGGTTTCTTTTTAATTTAATAAATCGATAGGTTTTGGATTCTTTAGTTTATGTAGTTCATTTTCTATTTAATTTAGTTTATTTTATTATTTATTTTTATTTAGGTTTATTTTTATTTAGTTTTGTTTATTTATTTTAGGTTTATTTATTTAGTTTAGGTTTTTCATTTAGGTTTATTTTTTGTGTTTAATTTTATTTTATTTGATTTTTTTTTTATTTTATTTTTATTTTAGGTTTAGGTTTAGGTTTTTATTTTATTTTTTTAGGATTAGGTTTTAGGTTTTTACTTTGGGTTTTTTACATTTTATTTTTTGGTTTAGGTTTAGGTTTATTTTTAGTTTATTTTATATTATTTAGTTTACCTTTAGGTTTAGGTTTAGTTTATTTTAGGTTTGAGTTTAGGTTTTATTTATTTTAGTTTAGGTTTAGGGATATATTATTTTTATTTATGGTTTAAGTTTTATTTTATATTTATTTTAGGTTTTTTTAGGTTTAGGTTTTTATTTAGTTTTTAATTTAATTTATTTTATGTTTATTTTATTTTTATTTTAGGTTTAGTTTTTATTTTATTTAGATTTTTTATTTTTTATAGTTTAGTTTAAGTTTTTATTTATTTTATTTTAATTTAGTTTTTTCTTTTTAGGTTTAGGCTTAGGTTTAGGTTTGGCTTTAATTTATGTTTTTTATATTATATTTTATTTTCTTTTTTATTTAGGTTCTTTTATTTATTTTATTTTTAGGTTTTATTTAGTTTAGGGTTTAGCTTTAACATTTTGGGTTTTTTTGGGTTTAGGGTTTTAGTTGGGGTTTTACGATTTGTGGTTCAGGGTTATAGATTTTATGGTTTAGAGTTTAGGGTTTAGGGTTTAGGGTTTCAAGATTTAGGGTTTAGGGTTTAGGGTTTATGATTTAGGGTATAGGTTAAGGTTTTTTTAACTTTTTTTACTTTTTTAGGGTTTAGGGTTTTAGGTTTAGGGTTTAGGCTTTAGGATTAGTTTTAGGGTTTAGGGGATTTACGGTTTAGGGTTTATGGTTTAAGGTTTAGGGTTTTTTAATTAAGAAAACTTATTATTTTAGGTTTATTTAGTTTATTTTTTATATATTTTCATTTATTTTATTTTTTATTTTTATTTAGGTTAATTTTTTATTTTTATTTAGTTTAGTTTATTTATTTTAGGTTTATTTATTTTAGTACACATTTTTATTTTAATTTATTATTTAAGTTTAGGTTTAAGTTTCTGATTATTTTTTAGTTTAGTTTTTTTCAGTTCAGGTTTTATTATTTATTTTTAGGTATAGGTTTAGGTTTTTATTTTATTTTTTTAGGTTTAGGTTTTAAGTTTTTATTTTAGGTTTCTTTTTAGGTTTTACTTTTTAGTTTAGGTTTAGGTTTATTTTTAGTTTATTTTATTATATTTAGTTTTGAGTTTAGTTTAGTTTTATTTAGGTTTAGGTTTATGTTTTATTTATTTTAGTTTAGGTTTAGGTTTATTTTATTTTGTTTATTTTCTATTTAGGTTTTTCCTATTTTAGTTTATGGTTTAGATTTTATTTTCACGTTTATTTTTTAGGTTTATATTTTATTTAGTTTATTTTAGGTTTATTTTATTTTATCTTATATTTAGTTTATATTTTATTTAAGTTTATTTATTTTTTAGGTTTATTTTAGTTTAGTTAAAATTTTTATTGAATTATTTTTAATTTAGTTTTAATTTTTTATTTTATTATAATTATAGGTGTAGGTTTAGATTAGGTTTAGGTTTAGGTTTAAGTTGACATTTAAGTTTTTTGTTTAATTTAATTTTTCATATTTTATTTAAGTTGTGTTTTTTTGGTTTTATTTTGTTTAAATTTAAGTTTTTAAGGTTTAGGGTTTAGGGTTTAAGGTTTAGGTTTAGGGTTTAAGGATTAGGGTTTAGGGTTTAGTTTGGGTTTAGGTTGTATGTTTTAGGGTTTATGGTTTAGGGTTTAGGATTAGTGTTTTATGATTTAGGGTTATAGGTTAAGAATTTAAGGTTTAGGATTTGTTTTAGGGTTTAGGTTTTAAGGTTAAGGTTTTATTTATTTATTTTTAATTATCATATTTAGGGTTTTAGGTTTTAGATTTAGGGTTAGTTTAGGGTTTAGGGTTTAGGATTTAGTGTTGTAGGCTTAAGGTTTAGCATTAGGGCTAAGGGTTTAGTGTTAGTTTTATGGTTTAGGGTTTAAGGTTTAGGGTTGTAGGTTTAGGGTTAGTTTGAAGGTTTAGGGTTTAGTGGTTTTTTAATTTTTTTAAATTTTAATTTTTTAAAATTAAGTAAAATCATAGGTTTAGGTTTATTTAATTAATTTTTTATTTTTTAGTTAATTTTATTTTATTTATTTTAATTTTAGTTTATTTTAATTTTTATTTAGTTTAGTTTATTTAATTTAGGTTTATTTATTTTAGTTTTCTTTTTTTATTTTAGTTTTTTTTGAGGTTTAGGTTTATATTTATTTTTTTACTTTAGTTTTATTTTATTTTATTTTTTATGTTAGGTTTTATTTTATTTATTTTTTTAGGTTTTTTTATAAGTTTAGGTTTTATTTAGTTTTATTTTATTTCATGTTGGTTTTTTTTCATTTATTTTAGTTTAATTTTATTTAGGTTTTTTATTTTTATTTTGTTTAGTTTTATTTATTTTATTTTAGTTTAGTTTATATTTTTTATTTTGTTTTGTTTTTTGGTTTAGGTTTAGATTTAGGCTGTAGTTTATGTTTTTATTTTACTTTATTTTTTTATTTTATTTAAGTTTAGGTTATTTATTTATTTTAAAGTTTTATTCAGTGTACTTTTAGGTTTATTTTTAGTTTAGTGTTTACATTTAGTTTATTTTAGGTTTATGTTTAGGTTTTATTAATTTTAGTGTAGTTTATTTTAGTTTAGGTTTAAGTTTATTTTATTTTGTTTATTTTATTTTATTTTAGGTTAGTTTTTTTTTGTCTGATTTAGGTTTTTTATTTTTATTTATTTTAAGTTTTATTTTTAGGTTTTTTTTAAGTTTAGGTTTTATTTAGTTTTTATTTTATTTTATTTTAGGTTTATTTTACATTTATTTCATTTTTATTTTACATTTAGTTTTTATTTTATCTAGGTTTTTTATTCTTAGGTTTATTTTATTTTTTAGTTTATTTTAGGTTTTTATTTACTTTATTTTAATTTATTTATTAGTTTATTTTATTTTATTTTTAGGTTTAGGTTTTATTTCTTTATTTTAGGTTTTATTTAGTTTATATATTTAGGTTTTAGGTTTTGGTTTAAGGTTTAGGTTTAGGTTTAGGATTTTAGGGTTTAGGTTTAGGGTTTAGGTTTAGGGTTAGGGTTTAGGGTTTAGTTTAGGGTTTAGGGTTTAGTGTTTAGGCATTAGGTTTAGTTCTAGTTTAGGGTTTAGAGGGTTTAGGTTAGCAAGTTTAAGGTTTAGGGTTTTAAAGGTTTATGGTTTCTAGGTTTAAGGTTTAGGGTTTAAGTTGGTTTATGGTTTAGGGTTTAGGTTTTAGGGTTTATAGTTTAGGTTTAGTTGATAGGTTAGGGTTTAGGGTTTAAGGTTTAGGGTTTAGGGTTTTGGGTTTAGAGTTTAGGGTTTAGGGTTTAGGGTTGTAGGTTTAATGTTTAGGGTTTAGGTTTTAGGGTTTAGATTTAGGTTTTAGGGTTTTAGGGTTTAAGGTTTTTAGGGTTTAGTATTTAGGCTTTAGGCTTTAGGTTTAGGGTTTAGGGTTTTTATTTTTTTATTTTTAATAGAGAACAAATTTAGATTCAACATTTCTTCTTTTTGATTTCATCAACCAAGTAACACACCAAGTTTTTTATGACCCATGTGATGACATAGATAAAAAATGAGCTCACATAGAGCAAATCAAAACCCTAGATAACTAGAATTGTCTTTAATGAAAAGACAGTTCCATAAGAATCGGATCGATCATTCTTCAATTTCTCCAGTTCCCATCAGAACTACCCCGGCCTCTCGAGTAGCGGGATCCAGCATCATATCCCAGTTCTCTCCCCTCTGCCACCACCATGACTATATCCTTCATCACTCCTCCTACCTCCATGAACACCACTACCCAGACCACCAGCTCCATCTCCACCAACACCTCTAGATCCCCCACCACCACTACGATAACCATCACCTCCACCTTCACCTTCACTGTCAAATTTGGACTGATCCTAGTTAACAATGATCTTTTGGACATCAAGGTTCTACCTATTCTTAGGGTTTATGTTTAGGTTTAGGTTTATTAGGTTTTAGGCTTTAAGATTATTTTTTAATTTATTTAGTTACTTTAGGTTAGGTTTAGGTTTTTTTTATTAAGAAAATCAGTAGGTTTTGGTTTATTTAGTTTATTTTTTATTTATTTTAGTTTATTTTATTTTGTATTTTTATTTAGGTTTATTTTTTATTTTTATTTAGTTTATTTATTTATTTTAAATTTATTTTATTTAGTTTAGGTTTTTTATTTTAGTTTAATTTTTTAGGTTTAGGTTTAGGTTTATGTTTATTTTTTAGTTTACTTTTAATTTAATTTAATTTTTTTAGGTTTAGGTTTTATTTTTTATTTTTAGGTTCAGGTTTAGGTTTTAATTTTATTTTTTAGGTTTAGAAATTAGGTTTTCATTTTAGGTTTATTTTTAGTTTTATTTTTTTTAGGTTTAAATATTATTTTTAGTTTATTTTATTTTAGTTTAGATTTAGGTTTAGATTATTTTAGATTTAGGTTTAGGTTTTTGTATTAGTTTAGTTTATTTTATTTAGTTTAGGACTATTTTTATTTTGTTTATTTTAGGTTTAGGTTTTATTTTTTATTTATTTTAGGTTTTATTTTTAAATTTATCTTTTATGTTTGGTTTTATTTAGTTTTAATTTAATTTATTTTATATTTATTTGATTTTTATTTTCTTTTTAGTTTTTATTTTATTTAGGTTTTTTATTTTTAGGATTTTTTTATTTTTTAGATTAATTTACGTTTTTATTTATTTTATTTTAGTTTACTTCTTATTTTTTATATTATATTATTTTTAGGTTTATGTTTAGGTTTTTATTTTATTTTATTTTTTTATTTTATTTAGGTTTATGTTTTTTTATTTATTTTATTTTTAGGCTTTATGTTGTTTAGGCCTAACTTTTTATATTTTCAAGGTTTTGGGTTTAGGGTTTAGGATTTTATGGTTTAAGGTTTAGGGTATGGGGTTTAGGGTTTGTGGTTTAGGGTTTAGTGTTAGGGTTTTTTTTAAAATTTTGTATACTGGTATGTTTAGGTTTATTCAATTTATTTTTATTATTTTAGTTTATTTTTTTAATTTTTTATTTAGGTTTATTTTTATTTTTATTTTTATTTAGGTTTTTATTTTATTTTATTTTAGGTTTATTTTATTTTTATTTTAAGTATAGATTTTTATTTTGTTTAGGTTTTTTATTTTATTTTTAGTTTAGTTTTTATATATTTTATTTTAGTTTAGTTTTATTTTATATTATTTTTTTTTTATTTAGGTTTAGGTTTTGGTTTTAATTTATGTTTTTATTTTATTTTGGTTTAGGTATTTAAATTTATTATATTCTTAAGTTTTATTTAGTTTAGATTTTGGTTTTTAGCTTTTTTTAGTGTTTTAGGTTTAGGGTTAAGGGTTGGGGTTTAGAGTTTAGGGTTTAGGGTTAGGGTTTATTGTTTAGGGTTTTATGTTTTAGTGTTTAGGGTTTAGGGTTTAGGGTTTAGGGTTTTTAGGGTTTGGGGTTTAGGTTTTAGGTTTAGGGTTTTGGTTTTAGTTTTAAAAGAACAAATTATTAACATTTCATCAACCAAGTACACCAAGTTTTCTAAGACACAAGTGATGATATAGATAAAAATGAGCATGCATATATCAAATCAAAATAATAGATAATTAGAACCATCTATACTATAAAGACACACTTCTATTGGCGTGATTGTAGCAGTTCTTGATTTCTCCAATTCCCATCGAACCACCCTTTGTCAGTAGGATCCACCATCATATCCCCGATCTGTCCATTGACCACCACCACGGCTGTAACCTCTGTCACTCCTCCAGCCTCCATAAGAACCAATGTTCTGACCACCACCTCCATATCCACCAGCACCTCCAAATCTGCCACCACCACTACAATAACTGCCTCCTCTGCCTTCGCCTCCACTGCCAGATCTATACTAACTTGGTTGATGGTGATGTTCCTACCATCAAGGTTTTGCCCATTCCTAGGGTTTAGGTTTATTAGGTTTTAGGGTTTAGGTTTATTTTTAAATTTATTTAGTTACATTAGGTTTAGGTTTAAGGTTTGGGTTTTAGGGTTTAGGGTTTAGCCTAATGGTTTAGGGTATAGGATTTAGGGTTTAGGGTTTAGGGTTTATGGTTTTAGGATTTATGCTTTTAATGAAATTTAGGGTTAGGGTTTAGGGTTGTATGTTTAGGGTTGTAGGTTTAGGGTTTAGTGTTTAGGGTTTAAGGTTTATAGTTTAGGATTTAGGTTTTAAGGTTTTTTAAAAAAAAATTAAGTAAACTGCTTGGTTTAGGTTTATTTAATATTTTTAGTATATTTAGTTTATTTTTTATTTTTTTTATTTAGTTTAGTTTATTTATTTTATGTTTATTTATTTTAGTTTAGGTTTTTTATTTAGTTTGTTTTTAAGGTTTTTTTTTAGGTATATGTTTATTTTTTAGTTTAGTTTTATTTTTATTTTATTTTTATTAGTTTATTTTTTATTTTTAAGTTTAGGTTTAAGTTTTAGTTTAGGTTTTTTTTATTTATTTTATTTTTAATTTTTCTAAGGTTTAGGTTTTCTTAAATATTTTATTTTAGGTTTTATTTAATTTAGGTTTAAGTTTTTAGGTTTAGGGTTTAGAGTTTAGGGTTTTAGGGTTTAAGGTTTTAGGTTTAGGGTTTAGGGTTAGGGATTAGAGATTAGGGTTTAGGGTTTAGGGTTTAGTGTTTAGGCTTTAGGGTTTAGGGTTTTAGGGTTTATGGTTTAGGTTTTAGGGTTTTTTTTAAATTAAGTAAACCGACAGGTTTAGGTTTATTTAGTTTATTTTTTATTTATTTTAGTTTAGTTTATTTTTAGTTTTTATTTATGATTATTTTTAATTTTTATTTAGTTTAGTTTATTTATTTTTGATTAGGTTTTTTTTATTTTAGTTTATTTTTTATGTTTAGGTTTAGGTTTAGATATATTTTTTAGTTGAGTTTTAGTTTTATTTTATTTTTTATGTTTAGATTTTATGTTTTATTTTTAGGTCAAGGTTTAGGTTTTAGGTTTTTATTTTAGGTTTATTTTTAGCTTTTATATTTTAGTTTAGATTTAGGTTTATTTTTATTTTATTTTATTTTATTTAGTTTAGGTTTAGGTTTTTTTTTATTTTGTTTAGTTTAGGTTTAGGTTTATTTTATTTTGTTTATTTTATTTTTATTTTAGATTTAGCTTTTTTTAGTCTAAGCTTTATGTCTTATTTTTTATTTATTCTTAAGTTTTTTTTAGATTTAGGATTTTATTTAGTTTTATTTTATTTTATTTTAGGTTTATTTTTAGTTTATTTTATTTTTATTTTTCATATAGTTATTAATTTATTTAAGTTTTTTATTCATAAGTTTATTTTATATTTTATTTACTTTAGTTTAGTTTATTTTAGTTTAGGTTAGGTTGATTTTATTTTTTTATTTTAAGTTTAGTTTTTTTTAGTTTAAGGATTAGGTTTTAATTTTTATTTATTTTAGGTTTTATTTTTAGGTTTATTTTTTGGGTTTAGGTTTTCATTTACTTTTTATTTTATTTTATTTTTGTTCTTTTATTTTTATTTTATGTTTAGGTTTTATTTTATTTAAGTTTCTTATTTTTAGATTTTTTTTTATTTTTTAGTTTAGTTTAGGCTTTTATTTTTTACATTAGTTTAGTTTTGGTTTTTTATTTTATTTTAATTTACTTTTAGGTTTAGGTTTAGGTTTAGTTTTAGGTTTAAGTTTTTATTTTATTTATTTTATTTTATTTAGGTTTAGGTTTATTTATTTATTTTATTTTTAGGTTTTATTTAGTTTAGGTTTAGGTTTTTAGCTTTTTAGGTTTAGGGTTAAGGGTTTAGAATTAGTTCAAGGTTTAAGGTTTGGGGTTTAGGGTTTACGGATTAATGTTTTTCTTATTTTTTTAATTTTTGGTTTAGGGTTTAGGATTTAGGGTTTAAGGTTTAGGTTTTAGGGTTTAGAGTTTACGATTTATGATTTTTGGGTTTATGGTTTAGGGCTTAGGGTTTAGTGGTTTTAGGAATTAGTGTTTATGTTCTAGGTTTAGGGTTCAAGTTTTAATTTAGAGTTTTAGGTTTTAGGTTTTTTTTATAGAAAACAAATTCAGATTCAACATTTCTTTTTTTCAATTTAATCAAGCAAGTAACACACCAAGTTATTTAAGGCACAAGCGATGATATAAATAAAAAATGAGCACTCATAGTGAAAATCAAGAACCATAGATAACTAGAACCGTATCTATTATAAAGGCACAGTTCCATAAGCAGCTAATCAAATTAGCCGTTCTTTAATTTCTCTAGTTCCCAATAGAACATTCCTGGCCTCTCGAGTAGCAGAATCCACCATCATATCCCCAATCTCTCCCTCTGCCACCACCATGGTTGTAACCTTCATCACTCCTCCCGCTTCCATAAGCACCATTGCTCGACCACCTCATATACTAGAACCTTGGATCCCCCCCACCACATCCATCTCGCCACCACCTCAGTTTAGGCAGCACGGTTGTGGTGATGTTCTGCGTCAGGTTACGCCCATTTGAGGTTTACACTTACTTTTAAATTTATTTAGTTACTTTTGGTATAGGTTTATGGTTTAGTGTTTAGGGTTAGGGTTTAGGGTTTTGGGTTTTGGGTTTTGGGTTTTGGGTTTTTGGGTTTACGCTTTTAGGGTTTATGGTTTAGGTTTTTTAGGGTTTAGGGTTTAAGGTTTTGGGTTGTAGGGTTTAAGATTAAGGGTTTATGGCTTTTTTTAAAAAAAATTAAGTAAACTAGTAGATTTAGGTTTATTTATTTTATTTTTTATTTATTTTAGTTTATTTTACTTTTTATTTTTATTTAGGATTATTTTTTGTTTTTATTTAGTTTAGTTTAAGTTTTTTATTTTAGTTTATTTTTTATGTTTAGGTTTAGGTTTAGGTTTATTTTTTAGTTTAGTTTTATTTTTATTATATTTTTTTAGTTTTAGGTTTTATTTTATTATTTTTAGGTTTACGTTTAGGTTTTTATTTTATTTCTTTAGGTTTAGGTTTTAGGTTTTTATTTTAGGTTTTATTTTTTAGTTTAGGTTTAGGTTTATTTTTAGGTTATTTTATTTTATCTAGTTTATCATTAAGCGTAAGTTTAGTTTTATTTTAGGTTAGGTTTAGGTTTTATTTATTTTAGTTTAGGTTTAGGTTTAGGTTTATTTTGTTTTTTTAGGTTAACATATTTTTTTTAGTTTTGGGGTTTAGGTTTTTATTTAGTTTTGATTTTATTATATTTTAGGTTTATTTTATTTTTATTTTAGGTTTAATTTTATTATATTTAAGTTTTTAATTTTTTTAGTTTAGTTTAGGTTTTTATTTATTTTATTTTAGTTCAGTTTAATTTTATTTTATTTTCTTTTCAGGTTTAGGTTAGGTTTAGTATTTAGTTTTTATTTTTATTTATAGGTTTAGTTTTTTTTAGTTTAGTTTTTATTTATTTTAGTTTATTTTATTATTTATTATTATTCAGGTTTATTTTTTATTTTTATTTAGTTTAGTTTATTTATTTTAGGTTTATTTATTTTCGTTTATGATTTTTATTTCAATTTATTTTTTAGGTTTAGGTTTAGGTTTAGGTTTATTTTTTAGTTTAGTTTTTTTTTTATGCTTACATTATATTTTTTATTTTTAAGTTTAAGTTTAGATTTTTATTTTATTTTTTTAGCTTTAGGTTTTAGGTTTTTATTTTAGGTTTATTTTTAGGCTTTATTTTTTAGTTTAGGTTTAGGTTTATTTTTAGTTTATTTTTTATTTTGTTTAGGGTTTAGGTTTATTTTAATTTAGGTTTAGGTTTAGGTTTTATTTATTTTAGTTTAATTTATTTTAGTTTAGGTTTAGGTTTATTTTATTTTTTTTATTTTAGGTTTAGGTTTTTCTTTGAGTTTATGGTTTATGTTTTATTTTTATATTTATTTTTAGGTTTATTTTTTTAGGTTTAGGTTTTTATTTAGTTTTATTTTATTTTATTTTAGGTTTATTTTATTTTTATCTTGCATTTAGTTTTTATTCTATTTAAGTTTTTTAGGTTTATTTTATTTTTTAGTTTAGTTCAGGTTTTTATTTATTTTATTTTAATTTAGTTGTAGTTTTTATTTTATTTTATTTTTAGGATTTGTTTAGACTTATGTTTAGATTTTGGTTTAGGTTTTAATTTAGTTTTTATTTTATTTTATTTTATTTATTTCAATTTATTTAGGTTTATGTCTTTTTATTTATTATATTTTTATGTTTTATTTAGTTTAGGTTTAGTTTTTTAGGGTTTTAGGTTTTTAGGGTTTAGGGTTTAGGGTTTAGGGTTTAGAGTTCATGTTTTGGTATTTAGAGTTTAGGGTTTAGGGTTGTAGGTTTTAGAGTTTAGGGTTTATTGTTTAATGTTTAGGGTTTAGGGTTTAGGATTTAGGGTTTAGAGTTTTAGGGTTTAGGGTTGTAGTTAAGGGTTTAGGTTTTATTTTAGGGTTTAGGGTCTAAGGTTAAGGTTTTCTTACTTATTTTTTATTTTTTTATTTAGGGTTTAGGGTTTAGGGTTTAGGGTTAGTTTAGTGTTTAGGGTTTAGGGTTGTAGATTTAGGATTTAGGGTTTAGGGTTTAGGGTTAGTTTTAGGATTTAGGGTTAAGGGTTAGGGATTTTCTTAAATTAGTAAGTTATTTTTAGTTTATTTTATTTTTTATTTAAATTTGGCTTATTTTTTATTTAGTTTAGTTTATTTAATTTAGGTTTATTTATTTTAGCTTAGGTTTTTTATTTTAGTAGGTTTCGGTTTAGGTTTAGTTTTTTACTTTAGTTTTATTTTTAATTTATTTTTTTAGGTTTAGGTCATATTTGTAATTTTTATGTTTATGTATAGGTTTCTTTTATTTTTTTAGGTTTAGGTTTTACGTTTTTATTTTAGGTTTAGGTTTATTTTTGGTTTATTTTATTTTATACTATTCAGGTTTTTGTTTAGGTTTAGGTTTAGGTTTCATTTATTTTAGTTTAGTTTATTTTAGTTTAGGTTTAGGTTAATTTTATTTCTATTTTAGGTTTATGTTTTATTTTTTTAGTTTAAGGTTTAGGTATTTATTTATATTTTATTTTATTTTATTTTAGCTTTATTTTATTTTAATTTTAGGTTTTTTTAATTTTATTTAGGTTTATTTTTAGTTTAGTTTATGTTTTCATTTATTTTATTTTAATTTTGTTTTTATTTTTTATTTTATTTTCTTTTTGGGTTTAGGTTTAGGTTTAATTTGTAGTTCATGTTTTTATTATTATTAATTTTATATAGGTTTAAGTTTTTCTACTTATTTTATTTTTAGGTTTCATTTAGTTTAGGTTTTAGTTTTTATTTTAGGTTTATTTTTAGGTTATTTTTTTAGTTTAGGTTTAGCTAATTTTTTGTTTATGTTATTTTATTTAGTTTAGGGTTTAGGTTTAGTTTGCTTTAGGTTTAGGTTTAGGTTTTATTTATTTTAGTTTAGTTTATTTTTGTTTAAGTTTATTTTTTTGTTTATTTTATTTTTATTTTAGTTTTAGTTTTTTTTAGTTCAGGGTTTAGGTTTTAGTTTTTATTTATTTTTAGGTTTATTTTTTGTTTAGGTTTTTATTTAGTTTATATTCTATTTTATTTTAGGTTTATTTTATTTTTATTTTAAGTTTAGTTTTTATTTTATTTAGGTTTTTTATTCTTAGGTTTATTTTATTTTATTTAGTTTATTTTAGGTTTTTATTTATTTTATTTTAATTTATTTTTATAATTTACTCTATTTTATTATTAGTTTTAGGTTTAGGATTTTTCTTTTATTTGTTTTATTTTTAGGTTTGATTTAGTTTAGGTTTAGGTTTTAGGTTTTCAGGATTTAGGATTTAGGGTTTAGGGTTTAAAGTTTTGGATTTTAGTGTTTAAGGTTTAGGGTTACGGTTTAGGGTTTAGTGTTTCGGGTTAGTGTTTAGGCTTTATGGTTTAGGATTTAGGGTTTAAAGTTTAGGTTCTAGGGTTAACTTAGGGTTTAAAGTTAGTTTAGGGTTTAGCATTTAAGGTTTATGGTTTAAGCTTCATTATTTAGGGTTTTTAGGGTTTAAGGTTTAGGGTTTAAGGTAGTTTAGGATTTCGGGTTTAGCATTTTAGGGTTTAGAGTTTATGATTTAGGGTTTAGGGTTTAGGGTTAGGGTTAGGGTTTAGGGTTTAGGGTTTAGGGTTCTATGGTAACCCTAAACAAACCCTAAACCCAAACCTAAAACCAAAACCACAAACCACTAAACCTAAATCTAAAACAAACCATAAACCTCAAACCTAAACCTGAACTAAACCTAAACAAACCTCAACACTCAACCTAAACTAACCTAAACCCTCAGAATAGGAAGAACCTTGATGGAAGGAACATCACGTCAGTAGCCTGTAAATCATGCGGTGGAAGGCAGGCGGTGGTTATCATAGTGGTGGGGATTTAGTGTTGATGGATATTGAGGTGGTGGTGAGTAGTGGTGGTTATGGTGGGAGGTGATAGAATAACAATCTTGGTGGAGGATAGATCGATATGATGGATCTCCAGCTCAGAGGCAGGTTGTTGATGGGAACTAGAGAAACTAAAGAATGACTAACCTGATCTGCTACTTATGGAACTATCTTTACAGTAGAGACGGTTCAACTTATCTAGGGTTTTTGATTTGCTCTATGGGTGCTCATTTTTTATCTATGTCATCGCTTGTGTCTTAGAAAAGTTGGGATGCAACTTGGTTGATGAAATTGAAAAGATTAAAAGTTGAATGAATTTGTTCTCTATTAAATAAATCTTAAAGCTTAAACCTTAAACCTAAACCCTAAATCTAAACTAAAACATAAACCCTAAACCTAAAACTTAAACCCCAACCCTAAAAACACTAAACCTAAACCACCCTAAACCACTAAACCCCAAATCAAAATCTAACCCACACAAACCTAAACATAAACCTAAAACCACAAACCATAAGCTAAAACCCTAAACCCTAAAACCATAAACCCTAAACCCTAAATCCTAAACACTAAACCATAAACTCCTTAAACTATAAACTAAACCTTAAACTAACCTTAAACCATAAATCGTAAACTATAAACCTTGAATAAAGTTTTCATTAGGAGTAGATCTAAAGAATGAGCTAATCCTAACATAGTTAAGGTAGCTAAAGAAAATGTCTTCAAGAGACTTTCCCTTGATTGTTAGTGATTTGAATACCTTAAACCCTAACCCTAAATCATATTATATTACCATATATTATAGTATAATGTAACATCATATATTTGAGCATATATTGATGTGTTTTTGGATGTTATAAGATGTTTTGAAATGTTTTAGTATATTATGGTATTGCTTCCTATAGTCTATATTAATATAAATCATAATAATATTTAATTAATAAATCAGATGATAAAACTTGTTAAATTTGAAGTGGGAATTAGGTTTAGTACCAAAGGTGTGCTACACCACTTGTAGTTTAAAAAGTAAGATTTTATGTTCAAAATAAATATTATATGTTGTAGCATAGTATAGCATCATATATCATAATATATTATTCGCATTTTAAATTCTTTTCGGTATTTTATAATCATGCAGTCAAACACTAGCATTATTTATAAAATATTGATTTAGACTTTAAAATGGTGGAATTTTCATAATAGGTAGAATGACATCATAATATATTATTTTAATTTAAAATTTGTAAATGATACGACTAAAATATATATATTTTTTTGTTTAGACTAATTTTATGATTTTTTTATCTTAAGCAATCTCTTGTGATGTGATATGCAATATAATATAATATAATATGTTTGTGTATTATGATATAGGATGCCATAACATAGTGTAGCATCATGCATTATAGCATACTTTTGTGTATTACTACTTGTTGTTTAGCATATTTTAGTATCTTATTGTATGATGTAGTAGAGTTTCTACTAGTATAATTCATAAAAATACTGATTTCTTGGCTAAGATGATGGGATTTGGCCAAATTTAAGGTAAGATTTAAAGAACATCATTGGGGGTGTGCTATGGTGTGTCATTTAATCAAAAGAATGGAATTTTGCATCCAAAATAAATGTTCTTTTTTTAACCAAATTTTATAATTTTTTTGCTTAAAGTGATTCATTTTAAGTGTAATGTAAGATAATATATTTTATGAAAGCATACAAAAATATAATGTACATAACAATATAACTTCACATATATATGAATGTGGTGGTGTGTTACTAAATATTATTGTATATTTTAGTATGTTTTACTTTTGTTATAATACATTGGGTAAAAACTCATAAAAATGTTAATTTGAAGGTTGAGATGGAAGAATTTGGCCAAATTCACGGCACACACCAAGAAGGAACACCAAAATTATGCTATTTTGTACCATTTCTAATAGAAAAAATAATAATTTTACATCCAAAATGAACATTATTCATATATTAAGATAATTTTGTTATTTGTTCCTTTTAAGTGATTCTAATGAGGTGTAATGTTAAATAATATATTATATTATAGCAAATTATAATATAACATCATATATTATACTATAATATAGTGTGTTTATTCACACTATAATATGTTTAGCATGATATTGTATAGTTAGTTTATGCTTGCACCATCACAAATCATAAAATGTCAATTACAATGTTAAGATGATGTAATTTGAAGAAATACATTGTTAGGCTTTTGGTTGAAGTATTAAAGGTGTACATAAGAGAAGAAATAAGATTTGATGAGAATTCCATGTCAAGGACATGAAGGGAGCTCCGTTAAGGGATCACTAATGCATTATACATGACATGTGAGGGTTTATGTTGAGGGCATAGCAGAAGAAAATCTATTGGGGATTAGGTTTGAATTTGATTTGATTATATGATTTGAGGAAAGAAGATCCGCTAGGGATAAGAATCTATAATCCACCGAGGATTAAGATTGAATCAACTTTAATTTGTTTTGTTTTAATTGATGTGGAGGCATATCTGCTAAAGATATGGGCTTGAGTCCACTAGGGATTGGGTATATGAACCTTCCACTAAGGAAGCAGGTTCAGGCTATCCACTAAGGATTAGGATTTTAGCTTGATTTCATAGATTTATTTGGGGATGTATCTACTGGGGATAAAAGTTTGGTTGGATTTCTATGATTTAGACTCAATTTGGTTCCACTAGGGATGTTGGTTTGGAATTTGATTTGTTTGCTTGACTTGTTTATATATTATTTGGGGCTCCATTGGGAGAAGGGTGTGATTTAACTCCACTGGGGAAAATTAGATTGGGTTTAATTTAATCTGAGTTAATGTATGGACCTTGTCGGTGTGCAATAGACCCACTGAGAAGGGGCTATATTAGCCTTAACCTACCTCAGGTTTACAAATCCAAATGGATAGTCTACGTGGTGTAGAAACAATCAACTGGGTTGCCTTGTGCACTATGCTAGGAAGAATGTCTAGCAAAGTTACATTTTCCAAAGTGAGGAACAACCGCTAGGGTGACCTATTGAATGCACAATTAATCAAACCTGACCTAGGGCGACTACTGAGTGAATGTCACTGGGGACTTATGTCAACTCAAAAGTAGTAAAGATTAATTTTATCTTTATTTCATGTGATTTGATATGGTTTATTTGGTTTAGTTTGATTTTGAAGGCGGGGAATATCTCTGGGGATGTGAGCTGGTCAAATTTGATAGATTTAATTTATGGACCATGTTGATGTGTGATGGACCCCTTGAGAAGGGCTATCAGACTTATCATATCTCAGATTTATAAATCCAAAGGGATAGTCTACTTACCATGGGGTAGAGCTAGCAAACCTAAAGGGTTGCCTTTCAGTGTGCAATGGCTGTACTAAGAAGAAGGCATAACAGACTTACATCTTTCTAAAGCAAGTAACAACTGTTAGGGTGACCTATTGGTAGCACAACAAATCAAACCTGACTTAGGGTGACTACTGAGTGAATGTCGCTAGGGACTTATATCAACTCAAGGGTAGTCAGCCAATTCCTATAGGGAGTTTTGCAGACACTGCCCTAAAGATAGGATGACTGCTTGGGAAAAGGTACCACTAGGGGTGTCCTCCTAATCCACAAGTGAATATATATTGTTTATATATTTGTGTGGACCTTGTTGGTGTGTGAGGGACCACACTGAAAGGGGCTATGTCGGCCTTGACCTATCTTAGATTTACTAGACCATAGGAAAATCTGCACATCCACATGAAGTATTCTCCAACCACAGGGGTGATTACTAGGAAAGAGGAACTGTCAATCGATAGTAACGTAATGTCTAAATGGTCACAAGGGCGTGATCCAAATATAGTGCCCACAGGAGATGTTGCTAGGGGCATTATCCCAAAGAAAGCTATAGGTGTAGTGGCCAACTCAAGGAGAAAGCATAGCAGACTTACATCTACCATGTGTGGTGTATCATAAGGTGCGAGAACCAATAAACCTAAGGTGTATCCATCAAAATTAGTGGTGTATCCATCAGCATAGTGAGAACCAACCAACCTAAGGTGTTATTAGTGTGCAACAATTAATCCAGAAAGAAAGCGTGTAGGCTTACAAATTTCTAAGCAGAACTAATCATGATAGTCATTTATTGGTGAGATAGATGCTATCGACCTAGAGTGACTACTAAGGAGACGAGGAAGGTGGACCCAAACTTGAAGCAATCATGAGGAAAGGAGCACTGGGGACTTATCTTAAACCTCAATATACTCGACCAGTTTGTATCTGAATGCTAATCCAAGAAGAATGCATAGTAGACTCACATCTTCTTAAATGAAGCCAACATGAGGTAGCTTACTAGCCATGCAGTAAGGCCTACCAAACTAACAAGGCATTTGTCAGTGTTCATTGGCCAAGTAAGGAAGGAAAGCATAGTAGACTTACATCTTCCAAAGGAAGAAGACCACTGGGTGACACTAGCAGGGTAGCATGTCAGCCCGACCTAGACCAAAGTAACCCAAGGAAAAATATATGTGTTTTATTTATATGTTTTGTGTAGTTTGTGTTCAGGTTATGTCGATGAATGATAGGACGTTATTATGGTTCTTTTCAACTACCCTAAACACATTATGGTGGATTCACAAACAAGAATACTTTCAATATCTAAGAGATTGAATTCAAAATGGAATTTTCATTGATGATAATTATTTTCAAAAATGATTTATAATATTTATTTAAGTAGAGCCCATTGATTGGATGCATTAGGCGCTCTCTTTATGATTAATAAGTTGATGAGATCCTCCTTGGTAAGCCTTTTCTATGGCAAAAGGGCCTTCCCAAGTGAGTTCAAACTTTCCTCCCAACTTACAAATGACAATAATTAATCTTCTTAGAACTAAACTAAGCTCTCTTACTTGAAAAGCTCTAGGACTGACCAACTTATTGTGAGCTTGAATCATTTTAAATTTGTACAACTTGAGGTTTTTGGCATGTCTCTCCTCCAAACCTTTGAGCTCTTCTATAACTTGGCATTCTTTATATTATGATCTTGCTACCCATAGCTATCCTTAGTGATGGAGTTTAACTTCTAATGGTAGAATGGCTTGGACCCATACTAAGGAGAAAGAAGTAGGCGAGTTGGAGTTCTATATGTGGCGGTAGGCCCACAAGGCTTCAACTTGCTCAAGCCACTTTTGTCAGTGTCTTCTTTAATATTTGGATGAGAGTTTTGTTGAAGGATTACTACCAGCTTTTCCTTGGGTAGTTGATGGTAGAATATCTACAATCTAAGCTATCTCAGCAAAGTTTTTGATCTCTGCTCTTGAATGTAGTATTATATATAATTCATCAGGCACTCTCGAACCTATATACGATATGGTTTCTAAAATTAGAGTACATCTTGCATGATCTCTGAATAGAATCAGCCTTTGGAAAAGTAGTCAGTAGAAGCTAAGATGAACATATGACCCTTGGAAGACGGGGGAACAATCGGACCCACTATGTCTATACCCAACACTCAAATGACCATGATGCCAATGTAGGATGTAGAATGTTGGGTGGTTAGTGTAGGATCACACCATGTATTTGACAATGGTGGCATTGCCTAGCCGTATCCATGCAATCTTTGATCATCGACGATAAGTAGTATCCTAGTCTATTGATCTTGGCATTCATCTTTGGACTGAATTGGTTGGCTCCACATAATCTTGAGTGTACGTTGGTCATGATCTTATGGGCTTCATGCTTGTCTAAACAATGTAACCACATATGATCGAAAGTCCGTCGGCACAAGAAACCATCCATAAGAGCATAGGAAAGTGCTTTCTACTTAATCTGATGGGCTTGGGACTTCTCTTGAGGTAGTTTACTTTTATTTAGGTAATCCATGAATGGTTGCATCCAATCTAACTCCTCATCCTTCTTGGGAATGGCAACCTCCCCTTCAAGAGAGTACATTTTGATAAGTTCAGTATCAATAAGGGATATGACTTATCTATTTTGGACCTTTATTGATATGGACACATCCACTAAACATGCCAACTCCTTGCCAACTTTGGCTAAAGCATATGCTATGACTTTCTCTCCTTGAGGAATCTTATAAATGGTAACCTCTAGGATTTGGGCCAACAACACCATTGTGTACTTGTGGTAGTGATGGAGCTTGGGCTTTATAACCTTATAGGACCCAACAATTTGGTCGATAACTAACTTAAAATCCTCAAAGATATTGATGTTCTAGATGTTTAGAGTAATGACTACCTCTAGACCGGCAATCAGAGCCTCATATACAGCTTCGTTGTTAGTGCAAGGATTGGATAAATGATATGAAAATCTCATCACATCACGGAGTTAAGAGAACTATTCACCACCCCTTTCATGGAATAGTAGATTATGGTTCTTCTCCTCTTTGAGGAAGTTCACCATCAAAGTATATCTCCCAGTGGTGAATGCTAGTATCCCCTAAGTTCATGATTTGTTCATTGGGGAGATTCATCACAAAGAGGAGAGTCAGCAGGAAGTGGGTGTGTTGCTAAGAAATCTATTAGCACTTGTCCTTTAATCGCACAGATGGGTATGAAGGTAATGTCAAACTACAAGAGGATCATGGACCACCGTGCCAACAATCTGGATAGCATTGACCATGTCATGAGATATTATAATGGATTGATTCTAGAGATTAAGTTAACTTTATGAAGAAGCATGTAGTGCTGTAGCTTTTGGGATGCAAAGGTTAAAGCTAGGCAATGCTTCTCAATGGGTGGATAAATAGCCTCAACAGAGATTAGATGACGGAGGTAAGTAGAGTGTTTTCCTTCCCTTCATCATTGGCTGGGAAAACAAAGCACCAAAGAGTCATCTAACATAGCGATGTAAAGTATGAGGCTTTTAGGGATAGAGCTGCTAGAACCGTATCTTAGGTAATGTTTGGTGTCTTTGAAGGCATGCTCACACATCATCCCACTTGAACTTGGCATCCTTTAGCGAGAATGTTTGACATCTTCCCGATAGGTTGGATATAAAGTGCCATAAATTGACCAACCACTTTTGGAATGATGTGAGTTTAGTTAAACTTTTTGGGGGTAGAATTTATAATATCGACTTGATCTTCTACAGAATGATTTTGATTCCCTGGTGTCGGACAACAAACCCAAAGAATTTCCTTGAAGGTGCTCCAAATGCACACTTCAGGGGGTTCATTTTGAGATTAAATTATCTTAACTATTCAAAAACTACTCTCAATTCAAAGAGATGGTCTTCCTTTTCTCTACTTTTGGCCATGAGATCATCGACATAGCACTCGACTTGATGATGAATAACTTCATCGAAGATTCAAGTCATAGCTCACTGTAGAACCGACATTTTATGGCTGAAAGGCATGAACTTGTAGCAATAGATTGATCGAGGGTTCTAAAGTAGTATTTCTTTATCTTTGGTTATATCTAGATAAGCCATCCATGAAAGAAGGCGCATGAGAATGTCCATCACTCAGATTGGTAGTGGAAATTCATCTTTTGGACATGCCTTATTATATCCCTAAAATTGCATATGTGAATTTGGCCATTCTTTTCTTAATAGGATGATCTTTGGATAACGGTAGGTATTTTTCTTCTTGAATGAAGCCAACATCGATCATTTTCTTGACTTCATAAATGACTTATTTTTGTCTAGGAGCTTGATAGGGTTAGCGGTAAGCTATTGCTAGCTTATGGATTTATATGTTAGAGCTTATCCAAGCATCTCTTCATAACTCCATGCAAAGAAGTCCTTAACTTCATCAATAGCCTAACTAAGTCATTGGTTTCAATTTCATTCACAAGAATTGATGTATGTCGGTGGATCATCTTGACTCTTAAGTTGATTTCCTTGAGCTCGATGGTTGACTTGATCTCTTCTTGAACTCTGTGGTGCATCTTTGACTTCAAAATAATTTGGATCATCTAAAGTTTCTAAGACAACTTCTCATATGAGTTAATATGATTTGAAAAGAACTATCATTCCAAATGATTGGTGACTAGCGATAATCATCATCATTTGTACTCTTAGAATCTAGTCTAGTCTTGATTAAGAGATTTTGCATTTGTTCTTCCATATTCTTTTGAGCTTTGACCAAGTATGTGGGATTAACCCTTTCTTTGCTAAATTATGAACACAAGGCAAGTACCAATTATGAATCAACCTCAAGTTCTACATCAACTTCTTGACAGGATGATGCCCTTAAAGAACCTCTCTAAGTCTTCACATATGGGATGACTTAGGGGCTTCCTTAATTACCAAACCCTCTCTTTTTGAGAGGAAACTGGGGTTAGAGCTAAGGTTCCCAACTGATGCCTAATTATTTCACATATAGACTTGGATACACTTATGCTTTGCTTTGGAGCCCAGTATTCTTCACTATCTAGCTTAAGTGTCACCCCCAAGAGAATCTACTACTAAGAAGAGCTGGCTGGTGTGCTAACCATATAAGACTCTACCATTGAACTAGATTCTAAGTCTATATGGATAGGTGTACCCTAGATGATGACATATCTTCTATTGGGTATAAGAGGTTTTCCACCCCTGACCTCCTAACCCTCTTTCTATCTCAGGGTGGAGGTCGTCCTACCTATATGTTCAAATGGAGTAACAAATTGTGGGTGGAATAATGCGCTCCACTTCCTCCTCCAAGTATATTTCACTTTTATTTTTTTTTCATTTTCTCTTTCTTTTCTTTTTCTCTTTTCTATTTATTTCTTTTTCTTTATTTTAAACTTTGGCCAAGTTCATGAGAATAGAATTGTTGATTTTGAGTGAGGTAGTAAGCCATATATATGTCACCTCGTGAACTAAATGGCTTGAGATCTCCCGTGAGATCCCATCTCTCACAACTATGTAGGGTTTCAAATGGAATTGTTGAAAGTGCGAATCTCTATATGAACTCCCCCTCCCTTAAAAAAATATAATTCTGACCTCCATCTTGGAGTATGATCTTTCATTACTGGAGTCTCAGAACTAAGACTTCTTAGTGGGCAAACACTTAACATAAGCTTAAAGTTTGTTAACCATAGATTAATGCTTGGATTAGATAATCCATTTACCTAAATAAATAACCAATCCATGTTCACCTTCTCAAACTAAACCTTTCCAAACATCAAATCAAATTCAAACCCAAATTCCAAAACCAAATGATTGAAGTTCATGATCAAATCCAAACTTGAAACCCTTCCTAAGCCATATGACCTATCCCATGGACTTAGCCAAATCTTATTCCAAATCAATCCAAATCAATTGATTTTCTCATAATCAATTTATATCTTCAATCATCTTCCTAAATTTAAATCAAATCTACATTCAAATGATTAAAACTAAATCAAGCTAAATCAAATTTAATCAAAACCCTTCCTAAGCCATTTGACCTATCCCATGGATTTCGCCAAATCTTAATCCAAATCAAGTCAAACTCAATTGATTTTCTCATAAATCAATCATATTTTCAATCATCTTCACAAATTTAAATGAAATATACATTTAAATCATCAAAACTAAATCAAACTAAATCAAAATCCAAACCTAAGCCACATGACCCAACTCTTTGGACTTAGCCAAATTCCTTCATTCCAAAACCCAAATTCAATTTATTTTCTCATGAATTAATCATACCTTCAATTATATATAAATGAAATCTACAATCATCAAGCCAAACCAAAATCAAACCAAGTCAAACCCAACTTAACCCTTTTGGCTTAAAATGTTCAAATGAACCAAAACCCATTTAAACCCATGCCTATTGTAATTGAATTTATATATCAATCCCAAATCCATATATAAATTCAACTAAATGAAAAATAACTAAACCCAATTGGTCCACTACACCCAAAGTGGCCAATTTTACCTATTTGAGCCAAGTTCTAATCCTACCCAAATTAGATTGAACCAAGCCCATCAAAACTTCCATCATAATTGTTGATCACCCTAAGTTGATCAATTGTCACAAATTTGGTCAAACCAAGTCAACTTCATTTGACCAAGTCCCCCCAACCCAACCTAAACTAGCAAATTACAAATCCCTTGAAACCAATGATTCATACCAAATATTATTTGATTATGACTTGACTTCAATTGAGTCAAACTAAACCCAATTGGTCCTCTTGACCCAAGTTGACCCAAATTGACCTAAAAGACTAAATTGATCAAATCAAGTTCATTCCAAATTGGTTGTTGAACTTGACCAAAGCCATGATTGGACCCAATTGAACCCAATTGACCTACTTAGCCCAAATTGACCTGAAGATTCAAGTTGGCCTAAATCAAAACCAAGAACAAATTAATTGAAACAAAGCCTAAAATCATATTCAATTGGTCAACTAAACCCAAACCAACACCTAACCCAATAATTTGGTCAAATTGTTAACTTAATCCATTTGACCCAAATGAATTCAAATGAGCCAAAATCAAATCTAAGCCAAACTAAACCAAACCAATTGAACCAAAACATCCCAAATGATCATATGAACTTAACCCAACCCTTGGTTTGACCTAATTTGACCAATTGGTCAACTTGACCCAACCTAACCTAATTTGACCTAAATGAGTCAAATTGACCCAAACCTAACCAAATCAACTCCAATTGACTTGAAATTTGGGCTAACCCACTTTTGGCTCATTTCAAATATGCCCAAATCAAATCCAAAGCCAAATGGTCATTCTACCTTTGGGTCAAGGGCATCACATGAGACAAATCACCTAAGTAAGTGGTCATTTCCATTCCTTGGCCACTTGGTACTCTTCCAATGGTCCACTTAAGCACCTAAGACACTACCGAACCTCCAAGTGGTGGTTGGGTCAGCCATGACTCATGGGAGGTGAAATTAGCTCACCCTCCCCATTGGAGCATTTGAAACCCATAGGAAACCCATGATTCCTCTTTGGTAGCCACCTCCACACCTTCAACCAACCAAGATGAGCCAACTCACCTCCTCCCTACCACCCATGACTCCCTGAGATGGTTGCATGGCCATTAGAAGCCAAACCTGATCCCATCATCCAATCAAGATGAAGGGGGGTATACACCCCCTTGTTTCCACTCAAGAACACACAAAAATTAATTGTTAGAGCCCTAGCTACCCAAGATGAGACACTAGAGCCATTTCCTAAGCTCCCAAGCTCATTCCTTGATCAGAAAATGACATTCTCGTCCATCTTGAAATGGGACACTCCCATTTTCCAACATAACTTTTCCATTTCTCCATCAAACTCAAATTAACTTTGCACACACCTTCCCTAGGCCTCGTGAAGTAAGAATGAATCATCTTCCAAGCTTCCCGAGCACCAGAAGTGTGACTTCAATCAAAGCCCAACTCCAAATCATCTGTTCATGGCCTTTTGAGTGAACAATGAGGAATTGATCCAATTGCTACTCAACAGACTTCATCTCCACTAGATGAAGCTTCTTCAATTGTTTGAGCCACCAGTCTTGAGCTTTAGTGAGGTATGCTTCCTAAAATAATCCTTAGGCAAAAATGGGTTGGAGCTTTTTGAAGAAAACTTGCTTCTCATGTGATCTTGACCATCCATCGATGTGAAGGTGTGGAATCCTTTGAGTTGATCGAAGCTGGGTAAGATCAAGTGAGCAATGATGGATGAACTCCATCACATGAAGTTAAATCACACACCATCCATTCTCGATGGAATGGACGACATGATTAGATCCATTGATCCGATTTAATCTATTAAGCTGTGGATTAATCATAGCCATCCCAATCTTAGATCTCATGAGAGAAGCATGTCGCCAGCACACGAAATTGAAGTAAGTATTAAGTAGCTAATCTCACTGTGCCATCTGGAAAGCACGTTGCATCAATGCACCACATGGAGCCAACAGGATTAGGTTTTAATTTAGCTTAATTAATCATTTTATTGGCTGAAACTTCAAAAAATCATTAAAAATCATAGATAAAAAAAATTAAAAAAATACTTATTTCAAATGTATTTCAGAGGAGAATTAATTAAATATTATCTTAACTAATTTTGAATAGTAACTAAAGATTAATTAAAGTTTAATTTAATTAGCTTTACTTTTACCAATTAAGCAATTAATACCAAATTTTGTGAGTTAATTTAATGGGATGACCTCTACCTCCCATAATTTTTATTTATTGATCACTTAATTAGGAAAATGGACTAACTAAACCTTAACTACTCTTTAAGTAAATTAATTAAAAGTAACAAATTGGTTAATTAAGTTTATTAATCATTGTTCATAAGTGAACTAAGTAATAGGTTGGGACCCCTTTCCTTAAGTTCATTTCACCCTTTTTAGAATGAAATTAATTAATATTTAACTAATTAATTAAATCACTTAATAAAATTGAAATCATATCATCAAACCCACTAATTAAATCATGGGGTAGATCTTTAGGTGTTTAATAACCTAAAGAGTTTAATGAAATTATAGTTAGTCCACATGTGTGGAAAACCATAAGAGTAATTAATTAATCCCTTAATCTAATTAACTATTAATCATGAGCCAATTGCATTAGGCCCTTTATATCCTAAGATCAAGTTTATTCTCCATGCATATCATGTTGGCTCATAATTATTTAGTTAATTACTTTAAGGTGACATAGGTAAGGGTAATTCATCTAATTAAGGGTTCAACTTAATTAACCCATAAAATCAACTTAATTACATTTCCTTAAATTAAATCAAATCACTAATGTGGGAATGGGTTTAAAAAAACAAGTGATGATTTCTCTACTCTTTAAATTAAATCAAATCATAATTAATAAAGAAGTTTTGGTTTGCTTTAAATAATCTTATTTGATTTGATTGCCCTTAAGAACTAGTTTGGTTGAATTAATCACATGCTTATATTTGATTGTCCTCTTCCAATCATGTTAAATTTGGTATGTCATTTGAATTCATGCATCCATCTTTTAAAATCAAGTAAAATAAAATGGATTTCTTTATGTAAGCTTGCATGTGTTGATTTAATTTAATATATGTGGCTATTATCACTATTAAATCCAAATGTATTTTTCAAAAGCTTATAAATGTATAATAATATGTGCTATGATGATAGTTATAAATACATAAGAAATGCATGTGGTTTTAAGTGAATGTTGAGTTCTTTCCTCTATTCATGTGTTGATTTATATAAGATTGAATGGTAATGGGTATATAGTCCGGACATCCCGGAACATGAGGCTTTAGCTAGCCCCAAGGAGGTCATTTGATTACCTCACTTTTGGTTTAAACAATGCACCATTTGATTTATTCTTATGTATTTCATCATTAGAATTTGGATAAAGCTTTAATTCGTATATATAAATGATTCAATCAAAAAAATATAGAATCTTTGCATGGTTTTCTTTCCCTCATTTATGCATACATCCATGTGTGTCCAAGAAAACAAGTATATAGTCTGACATCTCGAATATGAGACTTTAGTTAGCCCCAAGGAGGTCATTTGATTACCTCTTTCTTTTTAAAGGACATACTATATCTTTGTACATGTATATGTATATGTGATTAGTGAATGAAAATCCCTTTTACATTATGCATTCATAATTAACTAAGGTTGAATTAATTAGCCATATTATTTGGAGCTTACTTCTTATGTTCATGTATACAAATTTATATATGTTTGAATGCAAATAGGTATATAGTCTATAATTCCTGAGAATACGAGGCTTTAGCTAGCTCCAAGGAGGTCATTTAATTACCTCACTTCCCTGGTTTAACAAAGGCACATGCCTATTTAATTTCATTCTTATGTCCAAATGTTTAAATATGATACTATACATACATTCATCATTTAAGATTAAAATACATTAAGATTAATGTTACATGTGATGGAAAGGAATGATTTAATATATGTCATGTGGTAGTAATTCAATTAAATTAATCATTAGATGCCTTTCATTTTGAATAGGAATATTTAAAGTGATCCAAAACATAGCATTAATTAAATCATTTAATAAGCCACTCACTAAAGAGAACTAAATCAAATTAATATACTTTAGAAAGTGACTTGGTAAGGTATGAAAGTGGGGCAATCCTCTTTTCCTCTCTTTATAACATTTAGTTTGAGTGTAATAAAATGAAACAAAAGAAAACACAAGTTAAAATTCTCAAATCAATTAAACTACTTCAAGGAAATCAACCTTTCATGCTAAATTGAATCCTTCTACACTTAAATAATACAACACTAATGCCTAACAAGACTTACCACACCGACCTTAATACATAAATTAGAATTAAGTCACCACTTCTAGCTCTAAGTTAGGATAGTGTATGGTGTGATGTATGTTTTGTTTTAAGATGTATTATTTTTGATTGAATGTGTGTATGCTTGTAGACTAGATGATAGGCCAATATTAGCCTAATCATATTTTTCTAGGGATTATGCTTAAAGGATGCTTAAAAAAATGTGAATGCTCTTTTGTGGTCTTAAATACTTAAGAATAATTCAAGTTAGGATAGGTGGGCATAGTTACCCATGTGTAAGGTGCTAAGTCCAAATTATTAATACAACTGCTTGGGATTATATGTATATTTAGCTAACCTCTATTTTGTAGGTGTAGTTAGATTTACTTTTCCCATATAAATGTAATTTTGCAATAGGAATTAGGATTAGTGCTATGGGGAGATAAGCATAAGGCTTTGTCCCTGGGGTGCCCTATGATGCCTTTGAAGTACCATCCAAATCAAGAAGAAACCAAATCAAAAATAGATATGAAGAAAGAAGACCCCATTAACAATTATAATTATTCTTTCATATTCTAGGTTGTATAAGAGTTCGCTACCCATCTTTTCTCTCTGTTGTAAACCAATCAACTATACCTTTTTTTTATGATAGTTTATATAATTGTTTGATGTTATGTTTACATTGTGTATTAAGACAACATGATTTTCATAGTTTCATAAATGATTGATGCTTTAATGTGGCTTGGATAGATTAGGCTCTTAGGATAAAAAATAACTTTTCTACCCAACTAATCACATATAACTAAATTTTAAACAACTCATATCCTTATCATAAAGCCTAAGACATAAATAAGATAATTAAAAGATTTAGCAACCCCTTACCTATATGGTTGTATGTTTCATATCATGTATACATATTCTTTCTCTCTTGAACATGAAGGATCTCCATCCTTGGATGATAAAGGAATGCTTGACTTGTGAGTGCATCCCTTGTGGTGGAGAAAACCTTCTTCTAGCTGATTTAACCCATAACCTATTTCATCATGCATTTAAGCATAAGAAATCCTAAAGCCTCTATCAAAATGATCAATCTAAAATGAAATAAAATTTGAAAAGATTTTGTATCTATATATTAAGTCATATGCTCACATCACTCATGCTCTAGTCTCTTAGGGAGTGCGTTTAAGACTTTAGTCTCTTTCTTATTAAATAACTACCCTAGCTATCTTGTAATTAACAAGACTAGACTACATGGTTTTAAAATTGTAGGAGTCGGGTGGCCCGTAAGTCGACAATTTATTCTCTTATGGAGGTAAACCCTTATGTCCATATGTCACTTAAATTTAGATCGTTTTAGCTCATACTAAAGCTCCTAGATTTAGGATATGAGGTAGCTATTTCCTTCTGCCACGAGCATAAATCCTCACCTCTTGCATTCCCACAACCTTGTGTTGGTGGATTATGAGCCCAATTAATCTAATTTCAACTCAAAACATATAAATCTCCTCAACTTCAAAATTATAAAGCCCAACCATAGGATAGGTTGGAATGCTCACTAGGCCTCATAGTTTCATGAGAATTTCCTACTTATTTCATTTGGATTCAAAAAATAAGTCTTTTCCTTGAACTTTCCAAATTGATTTTCCAAATACAACAAATCATTTGATAGTCTAACCTTGAAATCTTTAGAGATGATAATTGTCTACTTTAATGAGAGTATATTTCATTTCCTAAGATGTACTAACTATGGAGGCTTGTCTCCATAGGGAACTTAAGAACCTTTTTATTTATAAACCCTACTTAATTCATGTAAAGTAGGGGAAAATCTCGGTACATTTGAAGACCCATCATGCCTTAGAGTCCTTATTATGTGATTAGGTCCAAGGGTGATGCCTCTATCTTTTCGAGATAGTATATCATACCTCAATATTACCCATCACTCAAAAAGTACCCCCTTATGATCACATGGTGCCCCTCCATACATTTAAAAATAAACACCACAAGGCCCTCTTTGTTCATTGAATCTGATCAACATCATTTTTTTTTTTGGAGTTTAGATGGATCCTCAAGTAGGCAAGGGTTCTTAGACTCATAATGTTGATACACCGGTCAACCAACACTCTGATAGCTATTTTCCAACATCCACCGTAATGTAAAGAGTGGTTGTGCTCGATCATCCCTAGAGTAAGTCTTCAATGTAACTCTTAAGATGTCTTCGAGTGGCATGCCTCTTTTAGTAGGTCGCTAAGCTAAGCATATCTCTAGATCAAGTAAGGCCTTGATTAGAGGTTCTCTCATCTATTTGATAAGACAAGGGCATCATATATGCTTAACTTAGCTGGAAACTTTCTAAGGTGAGCTAGGACATTGTAATCAACTCTAGCTTGGTCCTCCACAAGTATATCCATGGGTGGAGCATCTTATAGAGGGGCTTTCTGCTCACTGGAACCAATGACTTGCTTACCCTTATCCTTAGGTGATACCCTAGGAGATAAAACTTTGCCACTACATAGATTGACTTCAGTGACATCTTGGAAAGTTGAGCTTATGGAATGTTCTACCTTCTTATGCATAAGCTTCTCCCATGGGATCCTCGAGCTGACCTAAGTCAATCTCAAGAGGTGAACTGATTAATTTAGAGAAGGATAGTCTAGCTTTAAATTAGGAAAAAAAACTATTAGAGCTTATTATTTTTAGACTTGGAGAGCTTTCAAGGAATAAAAAACATCAAAAGTAGACAATATATAAGTCTTTTCTTCATTAATTTCTTTTTGGGTGAAGGTACATGATAGAAATCAAGTAAAGTATGTGGAGTAAAGATTTTAGTTCCCTTATCCATAGATACAATGCTCTTTCTAGTTGAAGAGGAGCTAGAGAAGAGGTGGTAGCAATGTGAGGAAGTATTGACTCAAACGGTCTACGCCACTGACTATCCCAAAAAATATGGTGACCTACTTCGCCACTCTCCCGAAGTTATCCTTGCAACTAGAAAACCTTCCTTGGTGTTGGAGGTTTGAGCAACTTCATGCACTTGCAAAGAAAGCTTGATCTTAGAAATGATCTTCTTAGAGGTTTGGGATAGATATATCTTAACCTTCTTTGGTCTTAAGAAGTATCCCCAAGGATTACTCTAATAGAACCGATGGTTGTTCTAATAAGTATTCCTTAGGGATAATTATGGCTCTCAACTTGTTGTGCTCAAGATAGTCCCAAAAAAGTGATACAATCCAAGACATGGCCTAACATGGGTTAGGGTAAAATAGGATCATCATTCTTGCCCCTTCCTCCGGCCTCTTAGGCTCTAGTAACTACAAGTCAGGTTTCTTTAATATATTCTTAAAGATTTTCCTAACTACCTCTCCCTTGAATGAATATGACTTATCCAATCTATTGGCAAGAGTAGGTGTAGAAAGGGTGATGGATATGAATACCACTCAGGGTCAGTGGTGGTGGAAATGATCATTATGGTGGTGGGTGGTGATGATGGCCGAGGTGGTGGAAAAGGAGGCAAAAGAGGCTCAGTCTCTCATAACTCTAGGCTTCCTCATCCACTAACATAACTATCCCTAGCTTCTTCAAACACCATCCGGCCTAGATGATTGGAAAAGGGTATTTGGCTTCCTCAGCTAGCCACCTTATTGATTAATTTCAATGTTTTGATGGCAAAGCCTTAAGCATGAAGGCTAACGCCATGGATATTCATGAGAAGAATCTCAATGGTATGCTCTTCGATAGTTGTAGTTCTCATTTCATGCTTAGTTTCACCTAAGAATGTAATCAACAAGTGGAATTGAGTTTCGCTTTCTACAATAAGGTCACATCACCCTCTCCTGAGCTCTAGCAAACCTCTTGATAAAGAGGTGCTAACTTAGCAAAAGTCTTCATAGAACCATTGGCTCACTTCAATCAAATGCAACACTTGACAGACTTCTAACGAAAAGGTCAAAGAGGAGTGCATTGTTGCAAGTGTACAATGTGTTATCATGGTACCCACTACACCAAAGATTTTGAAGGATGGTGGCAAAAAACCCTAAGTAAAAGAAAAACTAAATAAAAACCTAAATCTAAAAAATAAATCTAAAAATAAATAAAAAATAAAACCTAAACCTTAAACTAAAAAAAACCCTAAACCTAAAATAAACAAAATAAAATAAACATAAACCTAAACTAAAATAAACTAAACTAAAATAAATAAGACCTAAACCTAAACTAAAAATAAAAAAAAAAACTAAAATAAAAACCTGAAACCTAAACTAAAAAAATAAAATAAAAACCCAAACATAAACCAAAAAATAAAAAATAAAACCTACACCTAAAAATTAAATAAAAATAAAACTAAATAAAAAATAAACATAAACCTAAACGTAAACCTAAAAAATAAAATAAAAAAAAACATATAAATTAACATAAAAAACTAAAATAAATAAACTAAACTATAAAAATAAAAAATAAACCAAAATAAAAAAATAAATTAAAATAAATAAAAAATAAACTAAATAAGCTAAATAAACCTAAACCCAATTTAATATTTTTTAAAAAAAACTAAAGCCTAAACCTAAAACCCTAAACCTAAAATCATAAAACAAACTAAACCCTAAACTAACCCTAAACCCTAAACCCTAAACCCTAACCCTAAACCTAAACCCTAAACCTTAAACCCTAAACCTAAACCTAAAAAAACCTAAACCTTAAACCCTAAAACATTAACTTAAAGCCTAAACTCTAAACCCTAAAACCCAACTAAACCTAAACCCTAAACCCTAAAAACACTAAACTAAAGCCTAAACTAACCCTAAACCCTAAGCTAACCTAAAACCTAAACCTAAACTAAACCCTAAACCTAAACCTAAACCTAAACTAAATAAAATAAAATAAACTAAAAATAAATCTAAACTAAACTAATAAACCTTAAAACCTAATTAATCCTAAAAAATAAAATAAAACTTAAACCTAAACCTAAGAATAAAAATAAAACTAAAATAAAAAACAAAATAAAACTAAACTAAACCAAAACTTATACCTAAAAAATGAATAAAAATAAAACTAAACTAAAATAAATAAAATAAAATAAACTAAACTAAATAAAATAAAATAAAAATAAACATAAAAAAATAAAAGATAAAAGAAAATTAACTAAATAAACTTAAACCCACATGAGTTGACTTAATTTTAAAACTAATAAATAAAAAATAAAATTAAAAAAATCCCTAACCCTAAAAAAACTAACCCTAAACTCTAAACCTAACCCTAAACCTAAACCCTAAACCCGAAACCCTAAACCTAAACCTAAACCTAAACACTAAACCTAAACTAAAAACTTAAACTTAAACTAAAATAATAAAACTAAAATTAAAAAACTTAAAAACTCAAACCTAAATTAAAAACTTAAAACTAAAATTAAACCCAAACTAAAATAAAAAAACCTAAACTAAACTAAACCATACTTAAACCCTAAACCCTAAACCTAAACTTAAAAAACCCTAAACCTAAATAAACCCTAAACCCTAAACCCTAAACCCTAAACATTAAACCCTAAAAACCTAAAAACCTAAACCTAAACTAAATAAAACCTAAAAAAACCTAAACCTAAATAAAATAAAAAAAGTAAAATAAAATAAAAACCTAAATTAAAACCTAAAAATAAAATAAAATAAATTAATAAAAATAAATAAAATAAAATAAATCTAAATCTAAACTAAACTAAAGGATAAAATAAAGCTTAGAATTAAAAACCAAAATAAAATAAAACTAAATATAAAATAAAAATAAAATAAACCTAAAATAAAAAAATAAAAAAATAAAACCTAAACCTAAATATAAACCTAAAATAAGACCTAAAATAATAAAACCTAAACCCTAAACTAAAAATAAGCTAAACCTAAAATAAAAATAATATAAACAAAATAAAATAAACCTAAACCTAAACTAAAATAAACTAAACTAAAATAAATAAAACCTAAACCTAAGCCTAAATTAAACTAAATGTACACCCTAAACTAAATAAAATAAAATAAACTAATAATAAATCTAAACCTAAACTAAACAATAAAACTTAAAAATAAACATAAAATAAAAACCTAAACCTAAACCTAAAATAAAAATAAAATCTAAACTTAAAAATTAAATAAAAATAAAACTCCACTAAAAAATAAACTTAAACCTAAACCTAAAAAATAAACTAAAATAAATAATCCTAAAATAAATAAAATAAACTAAAAAAATTAAAAAATGAAATATAAAATAAAATGAAATAAATAAAAAACTGACTAAATAAATAATAGAAGAAATGTTGAATCTGAATTTGTTCTCTGTTAAAAAAGGAAAAAAATTAAAAACTCTAAACCCTAAACTAAAACCTGAACCCTAAACCTAAAACTAAACCCTAAACCGTAAAAACCTTAAACCATAAACCCTAACCCCAAACCATAAACCCTAAACTATTCCTAAACGTTAAACCGAAAATTGAAAACCCTAAAATGCTAAAAGCTAAACCCTTAACTAAATAAAACCTAAAAATAAAATAAATAAAAACACGCTAAACCAAAATAAAATAAAATAAAAATAAAATAAAAACATAAAGTAAAACCCGAAACTAAACCTAAACCTAAACCTAAAAAGAAAATAAAATAAAACATAAAAACTAAACTAAACTAAAATTAATAAAAACCTAAACTAAACTAAAAAAATATAAAACCTAAATAAAATAAAAACTAAACCTAAAATAAAAGTAAAATAAACCTAAAATAAAAGAAAATAAATAAACTAAATAAAAACCTAAAAATAAATAAATAATAAGACCTAAACCCTAAACTACAAAACCTAAACCTAAAATAAAAATAAAATAAACCTAAACCTAAACTAAAATAAACTAAACTAAAAAAAAAACCTGAACCTAAACCTAAAATAAACAAAATTAAAACTAAACCTAAACTAAAAAATAAACCATAAAAATAAACCTAAAATAAAAACCTTAAACCTAAACATACGAAAACAAATTAAAAACCTAAACCTAGACCTAAAATAGAAAATAAAATTAAAATCTTTCAAATAAAATAAAAATAAAACTTAACTAAAAAATAAGGTTAAACCTAAACTTAGACCTAAAAAATAAACTAAAATAAAAAACCTAAACATAAATAAACCTAAAATAAATACACTAAACTAAATTAAAATACAAATAAACCCTAAAAACCTAAAACCCTAAACCCTAAACCATAAAATCTACAAACCCTAAACCCTAAACAACAAAGCCTAGACATTAAACCCTAAAAACCTAAACCTAAACTAAATAAAACCAAAAAATAAAATAAATAAAATAAAACAAACTAAAAATCTAAACTAAAACCTAAACCTAAACCTAAACCTAAACTTAAAAATATAATAAAATTAAAATAAAAACAAAACTAAACTAAAATAAAAAAAACCTAAACTAAACTAAAAAAATAAAATAAACCTGAAAATAAAAAACCTAAATAAAATAAAAACTAAATGTAAAATAAAAATGAAATAAACTTGAAATAAAACTAAATAAAAACCTAAACCTAAAAATAAATAAAAAGTAAAACCTAAACCCTAAACTAAGAAAAAAAACCTAAACTTAAAATAAACAAAATAAAATAAATCTAAACTAAAATAATAAAACCTAAACCTAAACCTAAACCCAAAAGAAAATAAAATAAAATAAACTAAAAATAAACCTAAACCTAAGCAAAAATATAAAACCTAAAAATAAACCTAAAATAAAAACCTAAAACCTAAACCTAAAAAAATAAAATAAAAATGAAAACCTAAACATAAAATTAAAAAATAAAACCTAAACCTATAAATAAAAATAAAAATTAAATTAAATTAAAAAATAAATATAAACCTAAACTTAAACTTAAAAAATAAACTACACTAAATAAAAAAAAAAAATAAACCTAACAAAAAAAAAAATAAATAATACTAAAATAAATAAATAAATAACTATATAAACCTTAAACTACTAGTTAACTTAATTTAAAAAAAAAACCTAAACCCTAAATTCTAAACCCTAAACCCTAAACCCTAAAACTAAACCTAAACCATAAACCCTAAAACTAAACCTAAATCCTAAACCCTAAAACACCTTAAACTTAAACCCTAAACCCTAAACCTAAGCTAACCCTAAACCCTAAACCATAAACCCAAAATCATAAAGCTTAACCGTAAACCCTAAACCCTATAACCCTAAACTCTAAATCTTAAATTCTCAACCCTAAACCTTAAAAATGTAAAAACCTAAACCTAAACTAAATAAAATATAAAAAATAAAAATAAATAAATAAAACTAAGCCTAAATAAATAAAAAAAATAAAATAAAATAAAAACCTAAAATTAAAAATAAACTAAAATAAAATAATAAAAATTAACTAAAATAAAATAAATATTAACTTAAATTGAACTAAAAAAATTAAATAAACCTAAGAATAAAAAACCTAAATAAAAGAAAAACTAAACAAAAAGTAAAAAATAAAATTAATGTAAAATAAACCTAAAATAAAATAAAATAAATACTAAATATAAACCTAAATATAAAAAACCTAAAAATAAATAAAAATAAAACCTAAACCCTAAACCAAAAAAAACCTATACCTAAAATAAAAAATAAAATAAACCTAAACTTAATGTAAAATAAACTAAACTAAAAAAAATGAAACCTAAACCTAAACTTAAAATAAACTAAACATAAACCTAAACCTAAAATAAATATAATAAAATAAACTAAAAATAAACCTAAACCTAAACTAAAAAATAAAACCTAAAAATAAATTGAAAATAAAACCCTAAAACCTAAACCTAAAAAAATAAAAATAAAACCTAAACCTGTACCTAAAAATAAAAAATAAAACCTTTACTTGAAAAATAAAATAAAAATTCAACACAAGTAAAGAATAAACTTATGCCTAAACCTAAACCTAAAAGATAAACTAAAATAAAAACCTAAACTGAAATTAATAAATCTAAAATAAATAAACTAAACTAAATAAAAATAAAAATAAACATAAATAAAAATAAAAAATAAAATAAACTAAAATAAACTAAATAAACCTAAACCTACTAGTTTACTTAATTTTAAAAAAAAACTTAAACCTTAAGCTAACCTTAAACCCTAAACCCTAAAAATAAACTAAAAAAACCAAAACCTACTATTTTACGTAATTTAAAAATCAACCTAAACTAAATGTGAACACTAAACCTAGAACCTAAACCCTAAGCTCTAAAAATAAATAAAAAGTAAAAAAACCTTAACCATAAAGCTTAAACCCTAAACCTTAAACCTTAAATTTACAACCTTAAATCCTAAACCCTAAACAAAATCCTAAACCCCAAACCCCCTAATCCTAAACTTTATATCATAAACCCTAAAAATCCTAAATCATAAAGCTTAAACACTAAACCCCAAACCCTAAATCCTAAACCCTAAACTCTAAACCCTAACTCCTAAAATCCCTAAACCCTCTAGCCTAAATATTAAACCCTAAACCCTAAACCCTAACCCTAAATCCTAAACACTAAACCATAAACCCTAAACACTAACCTAAACCCTAAACCCTAAACCCTAAACCCTAAACTCTAAACTTTAAACCCTACACCCTAAAAACTTAAAAACCAAAACTTAAAAAATAAAATAAAAATTAAACTCAACTAAAAAATAAACCTAAACCTAAACCTAAGCCTAAAAAATAAACTAAAATAAGAAGCCTAAACTAAAATAAATAAACTAACTAAATTAAAATAAAAAATAAACCTAAATAAAATAAGAAATAAGATAAACTAAAATAAATTAAAAATAATCTATGTAAACTAAATAAACTTAAACCTACCAATTTACTTAATTTTTATTTAAAAAAAAACCTGAACCCTAAATCTTAAATCCTAAACCCTAAACCCTATACCCAAAACCCTGAACCACAAAACCTAAACCATAAAGCCTAAAACTAACTCTAAACTCTAAACCCTAAACCTACAACACTAAACTACAACCCTAAACCATAAAAAACCATAAACTAAACTTGAACCATAAACCCTAAACCTAAAACTAAATTATGAACACTAAAATATTTAAAAATAAACTAAATAAATAAAAACCTACTAGTTTACTTAATTAAAAAACTCTAACCCTAAATCTTGAAACCTAAATTCTAAACACTAAACCTTAAACCCTAAATCCTAAAACCTAAAATCCTAAACTTTAAACCCTAAACCCTAAAACCTACGACCATAAACCCTAAATCCCAAACCCTAAACCCTAAAGCTTAACCTAAACTAAATAAAACATAAAAATAAAATTAATAAAAAAAACCTAAACCTAAATAAAAGATAATAAAATAAAAACATAAACTAAAACCTAAACGTAAACCTAAACCTAAATATAAAATAAAATAAATAATAAAATTAAACAAAAATAAAATATATAAAAACCAAAACTAAACTAAAAAAGAAAATAAACCTAAACATAAAAAACCTTAATAAAATCAAGCCTAAATGTAAAATAAAAATAAAATAAACGTAAAATAAATTTAAATAAAACTAAATAAAAATTTAAACCTAAAAAATAAACCTAAAAATGAAACCTAAAAATAAATAAAAATTAAAACATAATCCCTAAACTAAAAAAATAACTTAAACCTAAAATAAACAAAACAAAATAAACCTAAACCTAAACTAAAATGAACTAAAATAAAAAAATAAAATTTAAATCTATACTTAAAATTTAAATCTAAACCCTAAACTGAATAAAATAAAATAAGCTAAAAATACACCTAAACCTAAACTAAAAAAATAAAATACAGAAATAAACCTAAAATAAAAAGCTAAAACCTAAACCTAAAAAGATGAAATAACAACCTAAACATTAACCTAAAAATAAAAAAAATAAAACATAAACCTAAAAAGAAAAATAAAAATAAAACTAAACTAAAAATAAACTTAAACCTAATCCCAAACCTAAACAATAAACTAAAATAAAAAACATAAACTAAAATAATTAAACTTAAATTAAATAAACTAAACTAATAAAAATAAAAGTAAACCTAAATAAAAATAAAATTAAAATAAACTTAAATAAATAAAAAATAAACTAAATAAACATAAACCTACTAGTTTGCTTAATTTAAAGAAAAATAATAATAATAAAACCCTAACACTAAACCCTAAACCCTAAAACCCTAAACCCTAAACGCTAAGACCCTAAACCCTAAACCATAAACCTTAAACCCTAAAACCTACAACCCTAAATCCTAAACCTCAAACCCTAAACCGTAAACCCTAAACCCTAAGCCCTAAACCCTAAAGACCTAATAACTTAAAAACATAAAAACCTAAACCTAAACTAAGTAAACCTAAAAATAAAATTAATAAAAAAACTTAAACCTTTATAAAATTAAATAAAATAAAAACCTAAACAAAAACTAATCCTAAACGTAAATCTAAAGATAAAAAATAAAATAAAATAAAAACTAAAAACTAAGTAAAAATAAAATAAATAAAACCTAAACTAAACTAAAAAAGAAAATAATTCTAAAAATTAAATACCTTAATAAAATCAAGCCTAAACATAAAATAAAAATAAAATAAAATAAAATAAAATAAAAGAATATAAAAAAACTAAATAAAAACCGAAACCTAAAAAATAAACTTAAAAAAACCTAAAAAAAACTTAAACCCTAAATTAAAAAAAACTAAACCTAAAATAAATAAAATAAAATAAATCTAAACCTAAACTAAAATAAACTAAACTAAAATAAATAAAACCTAAGCTAAACCTAAAATAAACTAAACCTAAACCCTAAACTAAATAAAATAAAATAAACTAAAAATAAACTTAAACCTAAACTAAAAAATTAAACCTATAAATAAATCTAAAAACTAAACCTAAAAAAATAAAATAAAAACTTAAACCTAAATAAAACCTAAAACTTAAATCTAATAATAAAAAATAAAAACTAAAACTAAAAAATAAATTAAAAATAAACCTAAACTAAAAAAACATAAACCTAAACCTAAACCTAAAAAATAATCTAAAATAAAAATCCTAAACTAAAATAAATAGACATAAAATAAATAAACAAAACTAAATAAAATTAAAAATTAAACCTAAATAAAAATATAAAATAAACTAAATAAACTAAGTTAACTTAAACCTACCAGTTTACTTAATGTAAAAAAAACCCTAAACCCCAAACCCTAAACCATAAATCCTAAACCCTAAACCCTAAACCCTAAATCATAAAACTAACCCTGAAGCCTAAATCTAACCCTAGACCCTAAGCTAACCCTAAACCCTAAACCCAAACCTAATAAAACAAAAGAAAACTAATAATTATAATAAAATAATAATTAACTAATAAATAATAATAAAACCTAACTATAACTCAAAAAATAACTAAATACATAATAAAACTAAAATAAACCTAAAAACTATAAATAATAAAAACCCTAATAAATAAACTAAACTAACTAATAAAATAATAGTAATAATAATAATAATGAAAACCAATTAAACTAACTAAAACCATAAAACCCTAATAAATAAACTAAACTAACTAATAAAATAATAGTAATAATAATAATAATAATCATAATAATAATAAACTAATAAATAATAAAATTAATAATTAATTAATAACTAATAATAAAACATAACTAAAACTCACAACTAACTAAATAAATAATAATAAAACTAATAATAAACCTAAAAAACTAAAACTAATAAAATAATAATAATAATAATAATAATAATAATAATAATAATAAAAAAGTAAAACTAACTAAAACTAATAATAATATCAATAATAGTAATAATAAAATAATAAATAATAAAATTAAACCCTAAACTAATAAAACCAAACCAATAAAACCAAATAATAACTAAACTAAAAATAAAAACTAAAATAAACTTAAAGCCTAAAACCCCTAAACTAATAAACTAAACTAAAACTAAATCCCAAAAAACTAATAAAAACTAACTAAACTAATAATAACTAATAAACTAAGAACTAGAACCCAAAACTAAAAAATAAACCCTAAACTAATAATTAAATAATAAACTAAAACCTAACTGAAACTAATAAACCCCACCTAAACTAAAACTAAATAAAAACCAAAAACTAAAACTAAACTAAAAAAACACTAAACCACAATAACCCCAATAAACCCAAAAAACACTAAACCTAAAACCAAATAAACCCAAAACTAAAATAAATAATTAAAGTAATAATAATAATAATAAATTAAACTAATAAACCTAAACCCTAAATAAACTAATAACTAATAAATAAACATAATAAAACAAAAATTAATAATAATAACTAACTAAACTAAACTAATTAAACCCTAAACCTAAAAAATTAAAAAAATACTAAAATAAAATAAATAAAAAATTAAACTAAACTAAAAAATAAAATAAACCTCAGAATAAAAAACCTAAATAAAATAAAACTAAAAATAAAAAATAAAAAACATAAAATAGAAAATAAAATAAAAACTAAATAGAAACCTAAATCTAAAAATAAACCTAAAAATAAAACTTAAAACAAATAAAAAATAAAACCTAAATCCTAAACTAAAAAAACCTAAACCAAAAATAAAAAATAAATAACTAGGGTGGGGACTGAGGTGCCGGTGGATATGGATGTGGTGGTGGTAGTGGTTATGGAGGCGGAGAAGCGAGGTTACAACTGGTGGTGGTGAAGGAGAGATGGGAAGATGGTCGATCCTAGTACTTGAGAGGCTGGGGGCTTCTGATGAGAACTGGAGAAATTGATGAATGACCGATCCGATCTACTGCTTATGGAATTGTGTCTTTATAGTAGACGCAGTTCTAGTTATCTAAGGTTTTTTATTTCGCTTCATTTTTTATCTATGTCGACACTTATGTCTTAGAAAACTTAGTGTGTTTCTTGGTTGATGAAATCAAAAAGAAGAAATGTTGAATCTAAATTTGTTCCCTGTTAACAAAAAAACCAAAAGCCCTAAACTCTAAATAAAAATGTGAACCCCAAACTGAAAAGAAACCTAAACCTACACTAAAATAAACTAAACTAAAATAATAAAACCTAAACCTAAACCTAAAATAAATTAAACCTAAACCTAAACCTAATTCTAAACTAAACTAAAATTAAACTTAAACCAAAACTAAATAATAAAACCTAAAAATAAACCTAAAATAAAAAACTAAAGCCTAAACCTAAAAAAATAAAATAAAAACCTAAACCTAAACCTAAAAATAAAAAATAAAACCTAAACCTAAAAATAAAATAAAAATAAAATGCAATTAAAAAATTAACATAAACCTAAACCTAAGAAATAAACTAAAATAAAAAACATAAAGTAAAAAATATAAACCTAAAATAAATGAACTAAACTAAATAAAAAAATAAATCTAATTAGAAATAAAAAATAAATTAAGTAAAGTAAATAAACCTAAACCTACTGATTTACTTAATTAAAAAAACTCTAAACCTACAACATTAAACCTACAAGCCTAAACCCTAAACCCTAAACTCTAAACCTTAGAAAACCCTAAACCCTAAAACCTAACCCAAAACCCTAAACCCTAAAAGCATAAACCCTAAAATCTTAAACCCTAAAACCTAAACCCTAAACCTTAAACCCCAAACCCTAAACCTTAACCCTAAACCCTAAACCCTAAACCTTAAACCCAAACCCTAAACCTAAGCCTAAAGTAACAAAATAAATTAAAAAATAAACCTAAACCCTAAAACTTAATAAACCTAAACCTAAACATATACCCTAAGAATGGATAGAACCTTGATGGTAGGAACATCACCATCAACCAAGCTCAGTCTAGATCTGACGGTGGAGGCCAAGGCGAAGGCGGTGGTTATCATAGTGGTGGTGGGGGATCTAGAGGTGCTGGTAGAGGGGTTTGGGGAGCAGTGGAGGAGGAGGAGCATATAAAGGTTACAACTATGTAGCGTGGTTCTGATGGGAACTGGAGAAACTAAAGAACGACCGATCCGATCAGCTGCTTATGGAACTGGGTCTTTATAGTAGAGACATTTATAATTATCTAGGGTTTTTGATTTGCTCTATGCATGCTCAATTTAAAATAATGTCTCCCTTATGTCTTAGAAAACTTGGTGTGTTACTTGGTTGATTAAATCAAAATGAAGAAATGTTGAATATTAATATGTTCTTTCTTAAAAAAATCCTAAACTCTAAACTAGAACCTGAACCCTTAACCTAAACCATTAACCCTTAACCTAAACCCCCTAACCCTAAACCCTAAAACTAACCCTAAACCATAAACCCTAAACCCTAAACACTAAATCCTTAAACCCTAAAGTTTAAGCTCTAAACCCAAAACCCTAAACCCTAAAAGCCTATACCCTAAACCCTAAACCCTAAACCCTAAAACCAACATCACTAAACCCTAAACCTTAAACCCTAAACCTTAAACCTTAAACCCAAATCCCTAAACCCTAAAAACCTAAAAACTTGTAAACCTAAACCTAAACTAAATAAAACATAAAAATAAATAAATAAATAAATAAACCTAAACCTAAATAAAATAAAAAATATATAAAAATAAAAACCCAAACCTAAACCTAAAAATAAAAAAATAAATACTAAAATAAAATAAAATAAAAAAAACCTAAGCTAAGCTAAAAAAATAAAATAATCCTAAAATTAAAAAACCAAAATAAAATTAAAACAAAATAAAAAATAAAAATAAAATAAACCTAGAAGAAAATAAAATAAAAACTAAATAAAAACATAAACCTCAAAAAAAAAAACCTAAAATAATACCTAAAAATGAATAAAAAAAATTCCAAAACCTAAACCTAAAATTAAGTAAACTAAAATAAATAAAACCTAAACTAAACCTAAAATAAACTAACCCTAAACCCTAAATTAAATAAAATAAAATAAACAAAAAATAAACCTAAACCTAAACTAAAAATAAAACCTAAAAATAAACATAAAATAAAAGCCTAAAACCTAAACCTAAGAAAATAAAATAAAAACCTAAACCTAAACCAAAAAATAAAAAATAAAACCTAAACCTAAAAAATAAAATAAAACAAAACAAAATTAAAAAATAAAGATAAACCTAAACCTAAATAAATAAACTAAAAAAATAAATTAAAATAAATAAAATGAACAAATAAAATTAAAAAACTAAAACAAACTAAGAAAAATTAAATAAACTAAGGAAAACCTAAACCTACCTATTTACTTAATTTTAAAAAAAGAAAAAATAAACCCTAAACCTTAAACCCTAAACCCTAAACATTAAAAACCTTAAACCCTAAACCATAAACACTAAACCCTAAACAATAAACCATAAACTATAAACCCTAAACCCTAAACTATAAACCTTAAACCCTAAACCCTAGTCCTAACCATAAACCCTAAACCTCTAAACCCTAAACCCTAAACCCTAAACTAAACATAAACCATAAATCCTAAACCCTAAACCTTAAAGCCTAAACTCACCTTAAACCCTAAGCAAACACTAAATCCTAAACCCTAAACCCTAAAAACCATAAACCCTGAAGCCAAAACACTAAACCATAAACCATAAACCCTAAACCCTAAACCCTAAAATTTAAAACCTAAAATGCTAAACCTTAAACCCTAACAAGCAAAAAACCTAACCTTGAAAATAAAATAAATAAAAAAACCAAAACCAAAATAAAATGAAAAAAAATGAAATAGAGCAAAAACATAAACTATAACCTAAACCTAAACCTAAACCTAAACCTAAAATTAAAATTAAAAAAATAAAAAAAATCCTAAACAAAATTAAAAAATAAAAACCTAAATTAAATAAAAACTAATCCTAAAATAAATATAAAAATAACATAAATAAAATTAAAATAAAAACTAAATAAAAATTTAAACCAAAAAATTATAAAAAATAAATAAAAATAAAAAACATAATCAGAATTAGAAAAAAACATAAACCTAAAATAAAAATAAAATAAACTTGAACCTAAACTAAGATAAACAAAACTAAAATAAATAAAACCTAAACCTAAACTTAAAAATAAAAAATAAAGCCTAAACCTAAAAAATAAAATAAAAACTAAACTAAACTAAATAAATAAACCTAAACCTAAAAAATAAACTAAAATAAATAAACATAAAATAAATAAACTAAAATAAATAAAAATAAAAATAAACGTAGACAAAATATAATATAAAATAAATTAAAATAAAAAAATTAACTAAATAAATTAAGTAAACATAAACCCCTTAGCTTAATTAACTTCTAATTATGAGCCAAATTGCATTAGGCCTTTTCATTATTAGGCGCATTGAAAATTTAAATTCCTTATGGGTTTTATGTCATCTCATTAAATTTCATAATTATTTAGTTAATTCTTCTAAGGTGGTGTAGGTAAGGGTTAATTAAGTTACTTAATTCATACCATAACCTAATCAGCATATAATAATGGATTTAATTATTTAAAAATTAAAGAAAAATATCAAACACATGTGGGAATGGGTTAGGAATAGCAAACCCATCTAACCTTTTCAAAATTAAATGAAATTTCAAAGTAAACAAAAATCACTTTGAAGTTCACTTTAATTTATTCTAAATTTTCTTACTCAATAAGAATGTCTTTATAATTCAAGTGAAGTGAGTTTATTTACATGCTTTCATTGCTTTGGATCTTTCCCAACATGTTAAGTTGTATGTCATGTGATTTCATGCATTCATAGTTTTGAAATTCAAATTTTAAAATGAAATGGTTTACTTTATGTCAAGTTTGCATGTGTTGGCTAAAGTAGAAATATGAGTGGCTATTATCACTACTAAATCCAAATTATTTTCAAAATACATAAATCAAATACCAAATTCGAAAGTGTACTTGTGCCTTAATTATAAGTTTTCATGTGATAGATTATAAAGGTATGCTTAGTATAGGTTTCCTTTCTTTCTTATATTGGTATAGTTTTGAATAGGAGTTGGTAAGATGTAGGGTTCATTTGAAAAGAACCCAACACTTACTTAATTCTATACCCTATCCATTCCTATGTTATCACATAAGAAGGGTTACCTATACTTGCATACATAAATTGTGTAAATTAAAAATGAATCCATTAAACAAATTTTTGCATTCTCCTCTTCCATTTCATTTTATTTATACATATGTTTGTATTTAAGTTAAGTTGTATATTAGTTTGGACAACCCCGAGGTTGCGAGGCTTTAAGTAGCCCTATGTAGGTCTTGTACCTTACACCTCTGGTTAATAATGGCACTGTACTCACTTATGCCTTTCTTACTTTCATATGTGTATGTGAAAATTTAGATAAGGAAAACCCTTTCTACTTAAGAAAATCATGTATTTTGAACTTCTAAATTTCCTTAAATTGATTGTTTAGCATGCATCATATGGTATGTCTAATACTCTCATCTGTATGTATAGATATGCTTAGGGTCCATTCATATGCATCTTATATATCTTAGGAAAGAAGTTAAGTAATGTGTGTTATGTGAATTTTGATTCATTTTATTTAATCTTAAAATTCCTTTCTTTTTGAATGGGTTTGCTTAGAGTTCATCTAAACTTAGGATTAAACAAAAGATGTAATCAAAACATTCACCTAAATGAAACTAAAATGTGAACATACTTTAGAAATTACTTAAGTTAGGGAAGGAAAGAGAAGTTCTCTTCTCTTTCCCTCTCTTCATAAGTTAGCAATTAATTATAGAATCCACTTAAACCAAATCAAAACATGAAATAAAATCAACCCAAAATAATTAAACAATTTAAATGAAATCCTCCTCTAAGTTGAACATGTTCGTCGCACTTAGAAAATTTGAACCTAAAGCCATAGCTAAGCATACCACACAAACCTTCAAAGCACACACATTTGACTAAGCCTCTACTTCTAGCCTTAGGTTAGGTTGGTACATGGTTTGATATTTGTTTTGCTTTATGATATATGTTTTAGGCTAGATGTTAGGGTGTATGCTCGTAGAATGAATGGTAGAACATTCTTAGTCTAACTATTCTTTTCTGCAGGGGATTGTGCTTAAGCTATCATAAATAAAATATAAATTTTTGCTTGTAGGTGCTTTATACCCCTAAGCATAATCCATAGGCCAGGTGGACTTAGCCACCCATGTGTGGGGTGACAAGTCTAATATGTATTCTTGGGATTTATGTGGTTTATTTTAGATAACCTTTATTTTGTAGTTGTTAGTAAGGTTTCCACTTTTCCTTTTCATGTAAATTTGTGCAATTAAGATTTTGGAATGATTGTTATGGGGATTAGGATAAGCATTGGTCATAAGCACCATGTGAAGCCTTGGAGCATCCACCTTCCAACCATCAAAAAGAAGGAACCAAAGAAAGAAAAGAAGAAGAAGAAAGAAGAAAGAAGAAAAGAAGAAAGAAGAATAAATTGAATACCCCCATAACAATGAATTCCTTGCTTAATTATAATTTAATTCATTTGTAATCCGGGTTATATAAGGGTAGAGCTCACCACATATTTGATATTTTGGGTTTGAGGTGGTGCCCACCACAATGGCCATTATGCTTTTCATTATATAAATTGATTGATGATTTGTTTAGCTTTTGCATTAAGTTTCTTGATTTTTCTAGTTTCTTCCTTGCTTTATGTATGGCCTGGATGTTGATTAGGCTCCTCAAGAAAAATAAATCTTTTACCCAACTTAAAAACTCAAATTAAAATTAAACAACTCATAACCTCACCTAAAGCTTAGGTTTAAAATCAAGATAAAAGAATTATCAACCCCTTAGTTGGATGAGCATTTATTTTATAATATTATGCACAACAACATCTTATTTCACTCTTGATTAGAGGGCTTCCACCTTTGCCAGAGAAACTTGGTTTGACCTTTGAGAGCCATGGTGGAAACTCATCTCCTCCCTTCTTGCTGATTTTGGCCAATAATTTAATTTCTCATGCATTAGTCATATGAATCCTATTAACCTGATTCAAAATAATTATCCAAAATTAAAATAAAATAAAATTTAAATTGCATTAGATTTAGGTCATTGAAAGCATGTCCGCTTTACATCTCTTTAGGGAGTGAGACTTAGTCTCTTTCTAATAAATAATAGCCTATCTATCTTGCATAAGCATAAAGACTTACCTACATGTATTTTAAATCATAGAAGGTGTTAGTTGGTTACCACCCCTAGGTGGTTGTAAGTCCAAGCTGTCGGGTGGTTTGTCCTCTCTTATGGAGGCAAACTATATACACATTTTTGCCTTAGAATTAGGTTGTACTTCTAGCCCTTGTCGAAGATCCCTAAATTTAGGTTCTAAGGTTACTTGTTCCCTTGTGGGCCATAAGCATAATTCCTCACCTCTTAGGCATTTCCTTAATTTCGTGTTAAGGAATCTTAAGTCCTGAATTTCTAATGAAAAGTGCAACTCAAGCAAACTAAATCAATTTCTAAAATGTAAAGCCCAACTATAGAATAATTTTAGATGCTCGCTAGGTTTCCATGCATGATGGGCATCTCCTACTTATCTTCCATTTTGGCTTTGATAATAAATCCCTCTTTTGATCAATCCCATTTGATCCATCAAAAATGAACTAATTGATTAATAGTCTTTCCTATTGAAATCTTTAAAGACAATGATCATTTACCTTAATCGAGAGTTTTCTTAAGGGATCCCATCCCTTAGGATGTAATTAATTATAGGGGCTTGCCCTGTAGGGAACTTAATGAACCTAATTTAAATTAAACCCTGCTTTACTTTTCCATGTAAAGTATGGGAAGAATCTCTGGTACATATGCAGACCTAATATCCTTAAGAGTCTTTATTGAGGTGATTAGGTCCACTAAAGGGTAGTGACTTCTATCTTTCGAGATAGTACACTATTTTCTTGATGACACACTCAATCGCCTGAATAAGTACATCTACGGATCTGCATGGCATCCTAAAAAGATGAATTTTTATAGGTATTGCCTTTCTTTCTCTCCACAGATTTGAAGGTGTCTCCTATAAAAATTTATTTACCAACAAACATTTTCAATATGAAAGCAACAATAGCACTTTAAAGGCAAACCAAATCCTTTATTCTAGGGCAAAGAGTCCATAGAATAAAGTTATTCAAAATCCTCCAAGCTAAAATGTAATAAGAAATGGAAATGATATTGTTCCAAAGTTTAATGAAAATATTAGAGGAGTTTTGCATATCTCTAATAAAATTCCAATCTTCTTTAAGAACAAAATCACCATTGCAAGAAAGCTTAAAGAAAATTTAGTCAGGTTTGTTTGAGAAAATAGGCATATTTCTAAAGTTATCTAAAAGAGAAATAAAGATATAATTTTCAAGTTTGTTTTCATTCTAAGTGTTACTATGCCAAAAAGGGTTAACTTTGATAGCTACAGTAGAGTGGGTAGATAAAAGGGAGTCAATAGAGCCATTGCCAAAAGAAAGAAGAACCCGAATGAATACCCCCAAGATATTAAGGGTTCAGCAACCCATTTAATGGAGCAAAGCTTTTTCCAAATTGGAGAGTCACCAACTTTATAAGCATAGATAAGAGGGTGTTTACCTTGGAAATAATTTTTTCATCATAAAATTAGCCCAAAGGCTATCATTCTTTCTCAAATTCCACTAGAGCTTATGAGAGAAGGCAATAATAGCTTCATGAATCAGTTAGTAACTGAGACCACCTTCACCCAAGGGACCATGACATTTATGCCAGGAAGTCCAATGCAGTATTTTAGTAGAATTATTGGATCCCCAAAGAAAATTTATTAAGCAAGCATTCAATTCTGATAAGAGTAGCATTACTGGGGATAATAGTTTGAATCAAATAAAGAGGCATTAAATTGAAAGTGCTTTTAAGAATAGTGAGCCTACCACCAAAGGAGATTAAATGAAATTCCCAAACAAAAATGTTATTTACATTTTTTTAAATTAACTCATCAAAAAGATGGGATCATTTTGAACCATTAAAAAGAGGAGCACCCAAGTACTTAAGAGGAAGGTGTTGAAGTTAAAAGTTAGTGATATACAGGATTAAATTAATTTAATTATTGGAGATGCTTGAAGAAGTAATAAAAAAAACTTTTGTTATCATTGATAGATAAACTACTTTCTCTACCAAATTTATTTTAAAAACTCTTGAGATTCTTGATATAATGAATAGAAGCATTGCAAAAGATAATGAAATCATCTACAAAGCTTAAATGAGAAACAGGAAGACCACCAAGAGTTCTATAATACATACTAGGATTGTTTAAGAGTAGATCATTTTGCTCCTTGATAAGTACTTAACAACAATAATAAATAAGGCAGGAGATAAAGGATCCCCTTATCTTAGACCATGGGAAGAAGAAAAGAAGCCCAAGGCTTCCCCACTAAGAAAAATAGAAAACTAGGCATTATTAATACAATTTTTAATAAGAAAGATAAATTTATCAAAAAATCCAAATAAATCAAGAATATGGATAAGAAAATTCCAAGAGATATTGTCAAAAGATTTGGTAATTTCTAATTTAAACATAATGTTGCAACTTCTAGTCATAGTATCTAAATCATGAATTAATTAGTGAGCAAGCAGAATATTATCAGAAATAGATTTACTTCTAACAAAACTAGTTTGGTTTAGAGAGATTATCTTATGAAGGACTGAGACTGTTGGTTAGAATTTTGGAAATCAGCTCACTAAAGAAGGTGCAAAGACTAATTGGTCTAAAATCACTCCAATAGTCTGAATTATCTTTCTTAGGTATGAGAATAATAGAAGTGCTAGAAAAATATCTAGGAAAAGGATTACCATTAAAAAAAATCAACCACAGCCTCAACAAAATCATTTTTAATAATAGACTAGTATTTTTGAAAAAATTAGTAGTGAAACCCTCCGGACCAGCAACAGAATCTATGTTCATGCTATTAAGAACTTTAAACATTTCCTCTTCATTAGGTACAATAGTAAGAAAATCATTTTCATTATTGGTTATAATAGAAGGAATCAAGTGTGATTTAGAAATAGATTCATAAGAGCAACTCTTATTAATCATATTTCTAAAGTAATTAATTACAAAATACTTAATATCATTATTCTCCGTAATCCATTCTCCATTGTCATCTTTAATTTTCTGAATATTATTTAAAGCTCTCTTTTTATTAACTAAAGCACAAAAATATCTAGTATTTCTATCACCATCTACAATATGTTTGCTAGCATCTTTTTGGCACCAATAAGCCTCTATCATATTTTTAAAATCAACAAGTTTTTCTTTTGCCTCAGTAAAGTTCTTAATCTTAGTAGGATAAGACATAATAGACACTTCAAGTTCACAAACTAAATTTTTCATTTCTTTGATATTACCAAAAAGGTTTTTAAAATAAGTCTTATTTCACCAACCCAGATTTTGTTTAAGTCATTTAAGCTTAAACCAAAATCTATTCATCCCCATAATCGAATTTTCAGGATGTAAGGGAGCTCTCCAATTGTTAGCCACATCATTAAAGAAATCGATATGTTGTATCCACATGTTCTGAAATCTAAAATGAGAGAAATTTTTTAATATATTAGAGTTATCTTTAATAGAAACCAAAAGAGGAGCATGATCCAATAAGGTTCTGCTTAAATGATTGATAAAAGTAATAGGCCATTAAGTAACCTAATGAGTATTAAAAAGAATCTGGTCCAAACTTTGCCAAAGTCTAGAATTTTTTCGAGTAAAATTTGAACCCTTAAAGCCAATGTCAATCAAATTACAATTACGGATCATATTAGAAATTTCTTCCATGGAATGAATACTAGGGGAGAAACCATTGCTTTGTTTAGAAGAGTATAAAATTGTGTTGAAATCTCCACCAACAAATCGAGGTTAATTGACAGAGGTAGCAAAATTCCTCAAATTTTTCCAAAGAAGATTTCTACTATATCTATTACAAGATGCCTAGAAAAAAGAGCCCAAAACATAATAGTCACCATAAGATATTTGAGAATTGACAACTTATTGAAAATATAATAAAATATAAAAATAAAAATAAACTAAAATTAAATATAAGCTAAACTAAAAAATAAAATAACCCTAAGAATAAAAAACCTAAATATAATAAAAACTAAATGTAAAAAAATAATAAATTAAATTGAAAATAAAATGAAATAAAAACTAAATGAAAACCTAACCCTAAAAAATAAACCTAAAAATAAATAAAAACAAAAACCCAAACCCTAAACTTAAAAAACCCTTAACCTAAAATAAAAATAAAATAAATAAAATAAAATAAACTTAAACTAAAATAAATTAAAGTAAAATAAATAGAACCTAAACTTAATACAAAAATAAACTAAACCTAAACTAAATAAAATAAAATAAACTAAAAATAAACATAAACCTAAAAAAGAATAAAACTTAAAAATAAACCTAAAATAAATACCTATAACCAAAACTTAAAAAGCTAAAATAAAAAATAAAAACTAAACCTAAAAATTAAAATAAAAATAAAACTCAATTAAAAAATAAACCTAAACCTAAAAAATAAACTAAAATAAAAAACCTTAATTAAAATAAATAAACCTAAAATAAATAAACTAAACTAAATAAAAAGATAAACCTAAATAAAATAAAAAATAAAATAAACTAAAATAAATAAAAAATAAACTAAATATATTAAATAAACCTAACATATCGGTTTACTTAATTTTTTTAAAAAAACCTTAAACCATATATCCTAAACTCTAAACCATAAACCCTAAACTTAAACCCTAAACCCTAAATAAAAAAAACTAAAACTAAACAAAAAAACCATAACCCTATATCCTAAAACCTAAAACTAACCCTAAACCTTAAACCAAAACCTAAACCTACAAGTATACATAATTTTTTTTTAAATAAAAACTCTAAACCCTAAATCCTAAACCCTAAGCCTCAAACCCTAAACCCTAAAACTATCCCTAAACCCCAAATCAGAACCTAAACCTACACCCTAAATCCTAAACAAACCCTAAAACCTAAATCCTAAAACTAACCCTAAACCCTAATGCCTAAAACCCTAAACCCTAAAACTAACCTTAAACCCTAAATCCTAAACCTACAATCGTAAACGCTAAATCCTAATAAACTGTAAAAAAAAACCCTAAATAAAAATATATAAAAATATGTAGAGAAAAATCCTAACCCTAAGACCTAAACCCTAAAACCAACCCTAAACCCTAAACCCTAAACCATAAACCCTAAAACCTAAAACCTACAACCCTAAACCCTAAACTCTAAACCCTAAATCTTAAACCCAAAATCCTAAATCCTAAACCCTAAACCTTAAGAACCTAAAAACTTAAACCTAAACTAAATAAAACCTAAAAGTAAAAAAAATAAAAAACCTAAATTTAAATGAAATAATAAAATAAAAAAAATCTAAACTAAAACCTAAATCTAAAAATATAATATAATAAAAAATAAAAACTAAACTAAAATAAAACTAACAAAAACCTAAACTAAACAAAAATAAAATAAACCTAAAAATAGAAAACCTAAATAAAATAAAACCCAAACATAAAATAAAAATAAAATAAACCTAAAATATAATAAAATAAAAACTAAATAAAACCTAAACTTAAAAAATAAGCCTAAAATTAAAATCAAAAATAAATAAAAAATAAAAAATAAACACTAAACTAAAAAATAACCTAAACCTAAAATAAATAAATTAAAATTAACCTAGACCTAAACTAAAGTAAATAAAACAAAAATAAATAAAACAAAAATAAATAAAACTTAAACTTAAATAAAAAATAAACTAAACCTAAACTCTAAACTAAATAAAATAAAATGAACTAAAAATAAACCTCAACATAAACTAAAATAGAAAACCTGAAAAGAAACCTAAAAGAATAACCTAAAACCTAAACATAAAAAGATAAAATAAAAACCTAAACCTAAGCCTAAAAATAAAAAATAAATCCTATAGCTAAAAAATAAAATAAAATTAAAACTAAACTTAAAAATAAACATAAACCTAAACCTAAACCTAAAAAATAAACTATAATAAAAAACCAAAACTAAAATAAATAAACCTAAAATAAATAACCTAAATGAAATACAAATAAAAAATAAACCTAAATAAAAAATAAACAAAAATAAATAATAAATAAACTAAATAAATTAAAGAAACCTAAATCTACTTGTTTACTTAATTTTAAAAATAGAAAAAACTTAAACCCTAAACCTAAACTAAACCCTAAACTTAAAATTAAACTCCAAACCCTAAACCTAAACCAGAACTAACCTAAACCTAAACCCTAAACCTACAACCTCAAACCTACAACTCAACCTAAACCCTAAACCCAAACTAAACCCTAAGTCTAAACCCTAAACCCTAAACCCTAAACAATAACCTAACCTAAAACCCAAATCATCCCTAAACTTAAAACCCTAAACTCTGTCTAAACCAACCTGACCCTAAACTCTAAAACTTAAAACTTTAACTAAACTATAAACCTAAACTAACCTTAACCCTAAGCTAACCCTATACCCTACATGCTAAAAACCCCAAACACTAAAGCCTAAACACTAAACCTTAAACCCAAACCCTAAACCCTAAATCCTAAACCCTAATCATAAATCGTAAACACTAAAACCCTAAACCCTAAACTCTAAACTCTAAAAACCTAAACCTAAACTAAATAAAACCTAAAATAAAATAGAATAATAAGATAAAATAAAAACTTAAACTAAAACTTAAACCTAAACTAAAAATTAAAAAAAATTAAAATAAGAAAAACTAAAATAAAATAAATAAAAACCTAAACTAAACTAAAAAATAAACTAAACCTATAAATAAAAAACCTAAATAAAATAAAAACTAAATGTAAAATATAAATAAAATAAACCTAAAATAAAATAAGAATAAAAACTAAATAAATACCTAAACCTTAAAAATAAACCTAAAAATAAAACTTAAAAATAAAACCTAAAACATTAACTTAAAAAACCTAAACCATAAACCAAAGAAACCTAAACTTAAAATAAAAATAAATAAAATAAAATAAAATAACTTAAACCTAAACTAAAATAAACTAAACTAAAAAAAATAAAACTTAAACCTAAAGCTAAACTAAATAAAATAAAATAAACTAAAAATAAACCAACACCTAAACTAAAAAATAAAACCTTAAAATAAACAAAAATTAAAAATCTAAAACCTTAACCTAAAAATAAAAAATAAAAAACTAAAACTAAACCTAGAAATAAAAAATAAAACCTAAACCTAAAAAATAAAATAAAAATAGAACTCAACTAAAAAATAAACCTAAACCAAATCCTAAACCAAAAATAAAAAATAAAAAACTAAAATAACAAACCTAAACTAAAATAAATAAACTAAACTAAATAAAAATAAAATTAAACCTAATATAAATTAAAAATTAAGTAGACTAAAACAAAAAAATAAACTAAATATACTAAATAATCCTAAACCTATAGGTTTACTTAATTAAAAATAAAAACCTTAAACACTAAATTCTAAACCCTAAGCCCTAAACCTTAAACCTTAAACACTAAACCTACAACCTTAAACCCAAAACCTATAAACCTAACCCCTAATCCATAAAAATTGTAAACCCTAATACTGAACCTTAAACCCTAAAAGCGTAAACCCTAAAACCTTGAACCATAAACTTTAAACCCTAAACCCTAAACCCTAACCCTAAACCTAAACTAAAAGTGATTAAATAAATAAAAAAATAAACCTAAACCCTAAGAATGGGCAGAACCTTGATGGCAAGAACATCATCATCAACCAAGCTCAATCTAGATCTGACGGTGAAGGTGAAGGCAGAGGTGGTGGTTATCATAGTGGTAGTGGGGGATCTTGAGGTGCTGGTGGATATGAAGGTGTGGTGGTTAGAGCAGTGGGGGTTATGGAGGTGGGAGGAGTGATGGAGGTTATAACGGGTGGTGGCGGAGGGAGAGATCAAAGATATGATGGTCGATCCCGCTACTCAAGAGGCCATGGAAACTGGGAATAAACCAATGATTTTACTTATGGAATTGTGTCTTAATAGTAGAGATGATTCTAGTTATCTAGGGTTTTTTATTTGCTTTATGCGTGCTCATTTTTTGTCTATATTGTCACTTTTGTCTTGGAAAACTTGGTGTGTTACTTGGTTGATGAGATCAAAAAGAAGAAATGTTGAAACTGAATTTGTTCTCTATAAAAATAGTCAAATATGCTAAATTCTAAACTAAAACTTGAACCCTAAACTAAAAAAACCTAAACCTAAAATAAAAATAAAATAAACTTAATTCTACACTAAAATAAAATAAACTAAAATAAATAAAACCTAAACAAAAACCTAAAATAAATTAAACCTAAACTTAAACTTAAACTTTAACTAAATAAAATAAACTAAACTAAAACTAAACCTAAACCTAAGCTAAAAATAAAACCTAAAAATAAATCTAAAATAAAAACCTAAAACCTAAACCTAAAAAAATAAAACATAAACTTAAACCTAAACCTAAAAAAATAAAACATAAACCTCAAAAATAAAATAAAAATATAACTAAACTTAAAAATAAACATAAACTTAAACCTAAATGTTAAAAAGAAACTAAAATAAAAAACTAAACAAAAATAAATAAACCTAAAACAAAATAAACTAAACTTAAGAAAAATAAAAAATAAGCATAAATAGAAATAAAAAATAAAGTAAAATAAATTAAGTAAACTAAATAAACCTAAAACTACCGTATTACTTAATTTTTTAAAAAAACAACCTAAACCCTAAATCCTAAACGTTAAATCCTAAACCCTAAACCCCAAAACTAACACTAAACCCTAAACCCTAAAGCTACAATATTAAACTTACAACCCTAAACCCCAAACCCTGAACCCTAAATAATAAAAAACCCTAAAGCCTAAACACTAAACCCTAACCCTAAACCCTAAACCTGAATCTTAAACCCTAAACCCTAAAACCTAAACCCTGAACCCTAACCCTAAACCCCAAACCCTAAACCTAAACCTAAAGTAACTAAATAAATTAAAAAATATACCTAAACCCTAAAAACTAATAAACCTAAACCCTAAGAATGGGAAGAACCTTGATGGCAATGTCACCACAACCGTGCTCCCTAGATGTAGTGAAAGTGAAAGAATAGGTGGTGGTTATCACAGTGGTGGTGGGGGATCTGAAGGTGCTGGTGGATATGGAGGTGGAGGTTAGAGCAGTGGTGGTTATGTAGGTGGGAGGAGCCATTGAGATTACAACCATGGTGGTGGTGGAGGGAGAGATCGAGATATGATGGTCGATCCTACTACTAGAAAGGTCATGGTTTTTCTAATGGGAACTATAGAAAATGAAGAATGGTTGATCCGATCTCCTGCTTATGGAACTGTGTCTTTACAGTAGAGATGGTTCTAGTTATTTAGGGTTTTTAATTTGCTCTATGCGTGTTCATTTCTTATCTATGTCATCGCTTGTGTCATAGAAAACATGGTGCGTTACTTGTTTGATGAAATCAAAAAGAAGAAATGTTAAATCTAAATTTATTCTCTATTAAAATAAACCCAAAACACTAAACCCTATACTAAAACCTAAACCCTAAACCCTAAAACTAAAAAAATAAAAAATAATAAAAAAGCCCTAACCTAAACCCTAAAATTAACCATATACCCTAAACCCTAAACACTAAACCCTAATCCCCAAAACCCTAAAACCCTAAATCATAAACCTGAAACCCTAAACCCTAAAACCCTAAAGCCTAAACCCTAAACCCTAAACCCTAAACCCTTAACCCTACACCCTAAACCCTAAATGATAAAACCTAAACCACCCTGAAACCTACATCCCTAAAACATAAACCCTAAAATAAAAACCCTAAACCTTAATCCCTTAACCCTAAGAAACTAAAAGCTAAAAACTTAACTTAAACTAAATAAAACCCAAAAATAAAATAAATAAAAACTAAACCTAAATAAAATAAAAAAAATATAATCAAAATAAAAACCTAAACTAAACCTAAACTTAAACCTAAACCTATACCTAAAAATAAAATAAAATAAAAAATAAAAACCAAATTTAAATAAAATAAATAAAAATCTAAACTAAACTAAAAAATAAAATAAAATTAAAAATGAAAAACCTAAATAAATAAAAACTAAATGAAAAATAAAAATAAAATAAACTTAAAATATAATAAAATAAAAACTAAGTAAAACCTAAACCTAAAAAATAAACCTAAAAATAAATAAAAAATAAAACCTAAACCTTACTCTAAAAAAATAAACCTAAAATAAACAAAAGAAAATAAACCTAAATTAAAATAAACTAAAATAAAACAAATAAAACCTAAACCTAAACCCTAAACTAAATAAAATAAAAAAAAACTAAAAATAAACCCAAACCTAAATTAAAAAATAAAATCTAAATATAAACAAAAAATAAAAAACTAAAACCTAAACATAAAAAACCAAAATAAAATATTAAACCTAAACCTAATAACAAAAAATAAAACTAAAACCTAAAAAATAAAATAAAAATAAAAATAAATTAAAAAATAAACATAAACCTAAACCTAAAATATAAACTAAAATAAAAAACTTAAACTTGAATAAAAATAAAATAAATAAATAAACTAAAATGAATAAAAAGCAAACTAAATAAACTAAAAAAACTTGGTTTACTTAATTTAAAAATAAACCTAACCTAAAACCTGAATCCTAAACCTAAAACTTGAATCCTAAACATAAAACCTAAACCCTAAACCCTTAAAAAAAAACCCTAAAATCCTAAACCCCAAACCCAAAACCCTAAATCAGAATCCTAAACCTTAAACCCTAAAAAGCCTAAACCATAAAGCATAAACACTAAACCCTAAACCCTAAACCCTAAACCCTAACCCTAAACTTAAACCATAAAACCCTAAAGCCTAAAACCATAAACTCTAAACCTTAAACCATAAACCCTAAAACCTAAACCCTAAACCCTAAAAACCTAAAAACCTAAACCTAAAAAATAAAGTAAAAAATAAAACTCGACTAAAAAATAAACCTTAACGTAAACCTAAACCAAGAAAATAAACTTAAATAAAAAACATAAACTAAAATATATAAACCTAAAACTAATAAACTAAAAAAAATAAAAATACAAAATAAACTTAAATAAAAACATAAAATAAAATAAACTAAAATAAATAAAAGATAAACTAAGTAAACTAAATTAACCTAAACCTACCGATTTACTGATTTTAAAAAAAAACCCTAAACCATAAATACTAAACCTTAAACTTAAAAGTTAAGCACTAAAACTAACTCTAAACCCTAAGCCCAAAACCTACAACACTAAACCAACAACCCTAAACCCTAAATCCTGAACCCTAAACCCTAAACCCTAAACCCTAAACCCTAAGCCCTAAACCTAAAAATAAAAAATTAAACGAAAATCTAAAAAATAAAATCAAAATAAAGCTAAACTAAAAAATAATCCTAAACCTAAACCTAAACCTAAAAAATAAATTAAAATAAATAGCCAAAAATAAATAAACTAAACAAAATAAAAATAAAAATAAAAAATAAAATGAACTAAAATAAATAAAAAATAAACTATATAAACTTAATAATCCTAAACTTACCAATTTAGTTAATTTAAAAAACATCAAATAAAAAAACCATAAACCCTAAACCTACAACACTAAGCCATAAACCATAAACCATAAACCATAAACCCTAAAACCCTAAACCCTAAACCCTAAAACCCTAAACCCTAAATCCTAAATCCTAAAATCTACAACTCTAAACTCTAAACCCTAAACCCTAAACACCTAAACCAAAACTAACGAAAACCTATAAATAAACTAAATAAATAAACTTAAACCTAAATGAAATAAAAAATAAAATAATACTAAAATCTAAACTAAAACCTAAACCTAAACCTAAACCTAAGCATAAACCTAGTCCTAAACCTAAAAATAAAATAAAATAAAATAATTAAAGTTGAACTAACATAAAATAAATAAAACCTAAACTAAACTAGAAAATTAAAATAAACCTAAAAAACCTAAATAAAATAAAAACTAAATGTAAAATAAAAATAAAATAAACCAAAAATAAAATAAAATAAAAACTAAATAAAAACCTAAAACTAAAAAATAAAACCTAAAAGTAAATAAAAAATAGATCACAAACCCTAAACTAAAAACGAAAACAAAACCTAAAGTAAAAAATAAAATAAATAAAATAAAATAAACCTAAAACTAAATTAAATGAAACCTAAACCCTAAACTAAATAGAAAAACTAAAATTAAAATAAACCTAAACATAAACTAAAAAAATAAAACCTAAAAATAAATCTAAAATAAAAACCTAAAACCAAAACTTAAATAAATAAAATAAAGAACTAAATGTAAACCTAAATATAAAAACTAAAACCTAAACTTAAAAAATAAAATAAAATAAATAAAAGTAATAATAAATTAAAACTAAACCTAAAAAATAAACTAAAATAAAAAACCTAAACAAAACTAAATAAACCTAAATAAAAGTAAAAAATAAAATAAAATATAAAAATAAACTAAATAAACCTAAACCTATCAGTTAACTTAATTTTTTTTCTAAAAAAACAAAATCCTAACCTAAACCTTAAATTAAACCCTAAACCCTAAACCAAAAAACCCTAAACTAAACTAAAACTAAACATACAACTATAACCTACCCTAAACTCAATCTAAAAAAACCTTAAACTAAACCTAAAACCTAAACCTAAACCCTAAACTAAACTCCTAAATCTCAACCTAAACCCTAAACCTTAACCTAACCTAATATTAAACCCTAACACCTAAATATTAAACTATAAACCTAAACAAACTATAAACCTAAACCTTAAAACCTAAACTTTAAACCCTAAACCTTAAACCCTAAATCCTAAACCCTAAAATCTAGAACCTAAACCCTAAAGCCTAAAAACTAAACCTTAAACCCAAAACCCTAAACCCTAACACTAAACCCTAAACTCTAAAACCCTAGACCCTAAAACCCTAAACCATGAACCATAAACTAAAACCTATAACCCAAAACCTAAACTAAATTATACATTAAAATAATATAATTAATAACCTAAACCTAAATAAAATGAAAAAACAAAAATAAAATAAAAACCTAAACTAAAACCTAAATCAAAACTTAAAAATTAAATAAAATAAAAAATAAAATAAACTAAAATAAATTAAAGAAAAACCTAAACTAAATTAAAAAATAAAATAATCCTAAGAATAAAAAACCTTAATAAAATAAAAACTAAACATAAAATAAAAATAAAATAAAATAAAAACTAAATAAAATCCTAAAACTAAAAAATAAATCTAAAAATAAATAAAATATAAAACTTAAACCAAAAATTAAAAAAAAGCTAAACCTAAAACAAAAATAAAATAAATAAAATAAAATATACGTAAAACTAAACTAAAATAAACTAAACTAAAATAAATAAAACTTAAACCTAAACCTAAAGTAAATTAAACATAAACTTAAACCTTAATTAAATAAAATAAAATAAACTAAAAAAAACCTAAACCTAAACCAAAAACTAAAACCTATACATAAACCTAAAATAAAAACCTAAAACCTAAACCTAAAAAAATTAAATAAAAACCTAAATCTAAACCTAAAAATAAAAAATAAAACCTAAACCTAAAAAAATAAAATAAAAATAAAACTCAATTAAAAAATAAACCTAAACCTAATCGAAAACCTAAAATAAAAATAAAATAAAAACCTAAACTAAAATAAATAAACCTAAATAAATAAACTAAACTAAATAAAAAATAATAATAAATTTAAATAAAAATAAAAAATACAATAAACTAAAATAAATAAAAAATAAACTATATAAACCTAAATCTACTGATTTACTTAATTTAAAAAAAGAAGCCCTAAACCCTAAATCTTAAACCCTAAATCCTAAACCTTAAACCGTGAACCTAAAATCTTACCCTAAACCCAAAACCTTAAACCTACAACCCTAAACACTATACCAATAACCTTAAACCTACAACCCTAAACACTAAACCCTAAACCCCAAAAAACCAAAAACCTTAATTCCTAAACCCTAAACCCTTAAAGTATAAACCCTAAACCTTGAACCCTAAACCCTAAACCCTAAACCCTAAATCTTAAACCCTAAACCCTAAGCCATAAACCTAAACCTAATGAAACTAAATAAATTAAAAAATAAACCTAAACCCTAAAACCTGTTAAGCCTAAACCATAATAATGGCCAGAACTTTGACAACAGGAACATCACCATCAACCAGGCTTAGTCTACATCTGGAGGTGGAGGCGAAGGTGGAGGCAACCATTATCGCAGTGATGGTGGGGAATCTGGAGGTGTTTGTGGTCAGAGCAGTGGTGGTAATGGAAGCGGGAGGAGTGGTGGAGGTTATAGTCATGGTGGTGGCGGAGAAAGAGATCGGGGATATGATGGTGGATCCCGCTACTCGAGAGGTCAGGGTGGTTTTGATGGGAATTAGAGAAACTGAGGAATGGTCAATTTGATCTACTACTTATGGAACTGTGACTTTATAGTAGAGAAGATTCTAGTTATCTTGGGATTTTGGTTTTCTCTATGTGTGCCCATTTTTGATTTATGTTGTCACTTATTTATTAGAAAACATGGTGTGTAACTTGGTTGTTGAAATTGAAAAGAAGAAATGTTGAATTTGAATTTATTCTCTATTAAAAAAAACTAAAATCCCTAACCCCTAAACTAAAACTTAAACCCTAGACCTAAAACTTAACCCTAAACCCTAAACCTAAAACCAAAAAAACCCTAAACCATAAACCTTAAAAGCTAAAAAACTAAACCTAAACTAAATAAAACCTAAAATAAAATAAATAAAAAACCTAAACCAAAATAAAATAAAAAATAAAATAAAATAAAAACCTAATCTGAAACCTAAACTTAAACCCACAAAATAAAAATAAAATAAAAAGTAAAAGCCAAAGTAAAATAAAATATATAAAAACTTAAACTAACAAAAAAAATAAATACCTAAATAAAATAAAAACTAAACCTAAAATAAAATAAAATAAACTTAAAATAAAAAAAATAAAAACTAAACCTAAAAAATAAACCTAAAAATAAAACATAAACATAAATTTTAAAAAAATTAAACCTTATACAAAAATAACTTAAACCAAAAATAAAAATAAACTAAACTAAACTAAAATAAATAAAACCTAAACCTAAACCTAAAATAAACTAAATGAAAACCTAAACTAAAACCCTAAATAAAATAAAATAAACTAAAAATAAACCTAAATTTAAACTAAAAAATATAACCTAAAAATAATCCTAAAAAAACCTAAAACCTAAAGCTAAGAAATAAAAAAAAAAATAAAACCTAAACCTATACCTAGAAATAAAAAATTAAACCTAAACCTAAAAAATAAAATAAAAATAAGACTAAACTAAAAAATAAACCTAAACCTAAAAAATAAACTACAATAAAAAGCCTAAACTAAAATAAATACAACAAACTAAATAAAAATAAAAAAACCTTTATAAAAATAAAAAAATAAAATAAACATAAATAAATAAATAATAAACTAAAAAAACTAAATAAACATAAACCTACTAGTTCACTTAATTTTTTCTTAAATAGAAACCCTAAACTAACCCTAAACCTTAACCCTAACCTTAAATCCTAAGCTCTAAACCCTAAACCCTAAAACCCTAAGCCATAAACCCTAAACTAACCCTAAACCCTAAAAAAGCCTAAACCCTAAAGCCTAAACCCTAAACATTAAACCCTAAACCCTAAACTAACCCTAAACCTTAAGCTAAACCTAAACCCTAAACCCTAAACCCTAAAAATCCTAAACCCTAAATCCTAAACACTAAACCCCATACCCTAAACTCTAAACCTTAACCATAAACCCTAAACTATAAAACCCTAAACCCTAAACTATAAACCTTAAACTAAATAAAACTAAAAATAAAATAAATAATAAAACCTAAACCTAAATAAAATAAAATAAAATAAAAAAATTAAAACATAAACTAAACCCTAAACCTAAACCTAAAATAAATAAAATAAAAATAAAATAAACTAAAATAAAATAAAGAAAAACTTAAACTAAACTAAAAATAAAATAAACCTAAGAATAAAAAACCTTAATAAAATAAAAACTAAATGTAAAATAAAAATAAAATAAACCTAAAATAAAATAAAATAAAAACTAAATTAAAACTTAAACCTTAGGAAAAAACCTAAAAATTAAACCTAAGAATAAATAAAAAATAAAACCTAAACCCTAAACTAAGAAAAAGAACCTAAACCTAAAATAAAAATAAAATAAATAAAATAAAATAAACCTAAACCTAAAATAAAAGTAAAATAAATAAAATAAAATAAACCTAAACCTAAACTAAAATAAATAAAATCTAAAAATAAAATAAACTAAAATAAACCTAAACCTACTAAAAAATAAAACTTAAAAATAAACCTAAAATATAAAATAAAACCTAAACTTAAAAAAATACTCTAGTAAAAAATTAACCTAAAGCTAAAAAATAAAATAAAATAAAAACCTAAACTAAAACAAATAAACTATACTAAATAAAAATAAAGAAAACCTAAATAAAAAAATAAAATAAACTCAAGTAAATAAAAAATAAACTAAGTAAACCTAAACCTACTAGTTTACTTAATTTAAAAAAATAACCTAAACCCTAAATCCTAAACCCTAAACCCTAAACCCTAAACCCTAAAACTAACCCTAAACCTACGAAGCTAAACCTACAACCCTAAACCCTAAACCCTAAACCCTAAAACCCTAAACCCTAAACCCTAAACCTAAAACCCAAAACTCTAAACCCTAAACCCTAAAATAAACAACCCTAAACCCTAAACCCACCCTAAACCCTAAACCCTAAACCCTAAACTAACCCTAAACTCTAAACACTAAACTAACCCTAAACCCTAAACCCTATGAATGGGCAGAACCTTGACGATAAGAACATCACCATCAACAAGGCTCAAGCTAGATCTATGGAAGCAAAAGGTCAAGTTATCATGTGATGGTGGTGGATATAGAGTTGGTGGTCAAAGAATGGTGGTTTTGGAGGCGTAAGAGGACGTAGGTTACAACCTATGGTGGTGGTGAGGGAGAGATTGGGGATGTGATGGCATCGAGGAACTTGAGAGGGGGGTTGTTAATGGGAACTAGAAAATTGAATGGCGATCCGATTTGTTGCTTATGGAACTCTGTCTTTATAGTAGAGATGGTTGTACTTATCTAGGGTTTTTGATTTGCTCTATGAGTGCTCATTTTTATCTATGTCATGGCTTGTGTCTTAGAAAACTTGAGGTGTTACTTGGTTGATGAAATCAAAAAGAAGGAATATTGAATTAGAATTTGTTCTCTGTTAAAAAAACTTTAAACCCTAAACCCTAAACCTTAAACCTAAAACCAAAACCCAAAACCCTAAACCCTAAAAATGCAAAACCCAAAACCCTAAAACCTAAACCTTAAACCTTAAACCATAAAACCCTAAACTCTAAAACTAAACTATAAACCCTAAAACCTACAACCTAAACCCTAAACCATTAACCCCCAACCCAAAACTTTAAACCCTAAACTAACTTTAAACCTTATCCCTAAACCTTAAAACTTGAATAAATATGTCATTAAGAGTAGATCTAAAGAATGACCTAATCCTAACATAGTTATGGTAGCTAAAGAAAATGTCTTCAAGAGACTTTCCCTTGACTATTAGAGATTTAAATACCCTAAATCATATTATAATACCATATATTATAGTATAATGTAGCATCATATATTTGAGCATGTAGTGATGTGTTTTGGATGATATAAGATGTTTTGAAATGTTTTAGTATATTATGGTATTGTGCCCTATAGTCTATATTAATATAAATCATAAAAATATTGATTTAATAAATCATATGATGAAATTTGTTAAATTTGAAGTGGGAATTAGGTTGTAGTACCAAAGGTGTGCTACACCACTTGTAGTCTAAAAAGTAAGATTTTATGCTCTAAATAAATATTATATGTTGTAGCATAGTATAGCATCATATATCATAATATTTTAAATTCTTTTAGTATTTTACAATCATGCACACTACACTAGCATTATTTATAAAAATATTGATTTAGACTTTAAAATGGTGGAATTTGGCCAAATTCATAATAGGTAGAGCATGGCATCATAATATATTATTTCAATTTAAAATATGTAAGTGATATAAAAATATATAGCTTTTATTTTTAGACTAATTTTATGATTTTTTATCTTATGCAATCCCTTGTGATGTGATATGCAATATAATATAATATAATATGTTATAGTGTATTATAAGATATAATAAAGTGTAGCATCATGCATTATAGCATACTATTGTGTATTACTACTTATTGTTTAGCATATTTTAGTTTGTTATAGTATGATGTAGTAGAGTTTGTACTGGTATAATTCATAAAAATATAATGAGATGATGGATTTGGCCAAATTTAAGGTAAGCTTTAGGGAACATCATTGGGGGTGTGCTATGGTGTGTCATTTAATCAAAAGAATGGAATTTTGCATCCAAAATAAATTGTTCATTTTTCAACCAAATTTTTAAATTTTTTGCTTAAAAGGATTCATTTTAAGGTGTAATGTAAGATAATGTATTATATGAAAGCATATTAAAATATAATGTACATAACATAACTTCACGTATATATGAATGTGGTGGTGTGTTACCAAATGTTATTGTACATTTTAGTATGTTTTACTTTTGTTATAATACATTTGGTCAAAACTCACAAAAATGTTAATTTGAAGGTTGAGATGGAAGAATTTGGCCAAATTCTCAACACACACCAAGAAGCAACACCAAAATTATGCTATTTTGTACCATTTCTAGTAGAAAAATAACAATTTGACATACAAAATGAATATTATTCATATTTTGAAATATTTTTGTTATTTGTTCCTTTTAAGTGATTCTAATGAGGTGTAATGTTAGACAATATATTATATTATAGTAAAATTATAATATAACATCATATATTATGATATAATATAGTTTGTTAATTCACATTATAATATGTTTAGTATGATATTGTATAGTTAGTTTGAGCTTGCAACATCACAAATCATAAAATGTTGATTACAATGTTAAGATGATGTAATTTGAATAAATACATTGTTAGCTGAAAGTATTAAGGTGCATAAAAGAAGAAATAAGATTTGATGAGAATTCCATGTCAAGGACATGGATGGAGATTCACTAGGGGATCACACATGCATTGGATTTGACATATGAGGGGTCTATGTCAAGGACATACAAGAAGAAAATCTGCTGACAAGGTTTGAATTTGATTTGATTATATGATTTGTGGAAAGAAGATCCGCTAGAGATAAGAATCTATAATCCATCTGGGATTAAGATCAAATTGACTTTAATTTATTTTATTTTAATTGATGTGGAGACATATCTACTAGAGATATGGACTTGAGTCTGGGATGTATATGAACCTTCCACTAGGGAATCAGGTTCAAGCTATCCGCTGGGGATTAGATTTCAGTTTGATTTCATAGATTTATTTGGGATGTATTTGGAATAAGAGTTTGGATTTTTTGATTGACTCTAGGGAGTTGTTTAATTTGGCTGGAGGTTGGTTTTAAATTTGATTTTTTGCTTGACTTATTTACATATGATTTTGGCTCCACTGAGAAGGTGTGATTTAAGGGGAAAGATTGAGTTTAATTTAATCAATTAATGTATGGACCATCGTGTGTGATGAACCCAGAGAAGGGGCTATATCGCCTTGACCTACCTCATTTACCAAAGGGATAGTCTAGTAGTAGAGCTAGCCAACCGAAGGGGTTGCCTTTCAGTGAGCAATTGCTATGCAAGGAAGAAGGTGTAGCAAACTTACATCTTCTAAAGTAGGGAACAATCGCTGTGGTGACCTATTGGTAGCACAATAAATGAAACTCAACTTAGGGGTAACTATTGAGTGAATGCCATTTTGGACTTATATCAATTTAAGAGTAGTATTCCTAATAGGAGTTTCATAACACCGCCTAAAGATGATGCCTACTGGGAAAAGGTACCACTAAGGGTGTCTTCCTAATCCATAAGTAAATGTATATTTTGTATATATATTTGCATGGACCCTATTGTGAGGGACAACACTGAGAAGGGGATATATCATCCTTGACCTATCTCAGATTTATTGGACAAAGGGAGAATCTGCACATCCATAGGATGAATTCCCCAACCACAAGTGTGGTTATTAGAAAGGGGAACTATCCAATCCAATAATAACCTGGGTAGTGACTAAATGGGGTCGCAAAGGATGTGATCCGAATATAGTGCCCAAAGGGTAGGTGCTGCTAGGTGCTGCTAGGGTCATTACCTTCAAACCTGGAAAAGAAAGCTTATAGGTGTACGATGGCCAACTCAATTAGAAAGTGTAGCAACCTTACATCTACCATGAGTGGTGTATCCTAAGGGCGAGAACCAACCAACCTAAGGTGTATCCATCAGCATGAGTGGTGTATTAGTATAGTCAAAACTAACCAACCTAAGGAGCCCATCGATGTGCAACGATCAATCTAGAAAGAAAGCGTGTAGGCTTACAACTTTGCAAGTGGAACTGATCATCGATAGTCCGATCGGATAGATGCTATCTCGACCTAGAGACTACTAAGTGTGGAGCCCCGAGAAGGACTAGACCCAAACTTGAAGTAGTCAGGATGAAAGGAGCCACTAGGGGACTTATCCTAAACCTCAAATATACTCAACCCAGTAAATGTACAAAAGCTAATCCAAGAAGAAAGCATACCAGACTCACATCCTCTTAAATGAAGCCAACATGAGGTAGCTTATCACCACGTAGTAAGGCCTACCAAACTAACAAGGCACTCATTGGTGTGTAGTGGCCAAGTAAGGAAGAAAAGCATAGCCGACTTATATCCTCCAAAGCAAGAAGTCCACTTGGGTGACACTAGGTGGTACCAGCACCGACCTAGAAACTACTGAATGAGTATTGATGGGGGTGTTATCTCAACTCAGAGTAGCCTGAGATAAAAGATTTATGTTTATTTCATATATTTATGTGTAGTTTGTGTTTGTGTTGTGTCAATGAAAGGAGAATGCTCGAGTTCCTTACACCTACCCTAAACACATCATGGCGATTCACAATAAGAATACTTTCAACATGAAAGAGAATGAATTCAAAATGGAATTTTCATTGATGATAATTAGTTTCAAACATGATTTATAAAATTTCTTTAAGTAGAGCCCATTGATTGGAAGCATTAGGCACTCTCTCTTATGATTAATAAGCTGATAAGATCCTCTTTGGTAGGCTTTCTCTATGGCAAAAGGGCCTTCCCAAGTGGGTTCAAACTTGCCTCCCATCTTACGATGTTCAACAATATGTTTCCTTAGAATTAAAATAAGCACTCCTACTTGAAAAGCTCTAGGATACTAACTTGTTGTGAGCTTTTCTTTTTTAGCTTTGTATAACTCAAGGTTTTGGCATGCTGTGCATCTCTTCTCCAAACCTTCAATCTCTTCTAGCCGCAACTTGGCATTCTACTCTTGTGATCTTGCTACCCAGCCTATCCTTAGTGATGGGAGTTGGACTTCTAATGGTAGAATGGCTCGCACCCATAAACTAAGGAGAAAGGAGCAGACTAAGTTGGAGTTCTATATATGGTGCGGTAGGCCCACAAGGCTTCAACTAACTACTCATGCCACTATCACTTGTTATTGTCGAGTGTCTTATTTGGATGAGAGTTTTTGAAGGCTTAAGCCATTTTCTCACAGGTAGTTGATGGTAGAATATCTCCAATCTTTGTCATGTCTCTTGGAAATGTTGTTGATCTCAGTGCTCTTGAATGCAGTATAATTATTAGATATAATTCTTCAAGGCACTCTGAACCTATATATGATATAGTTCTTAAATAATTAGAGCACATGCTAAGCTATGACCTCTTTGAATGAAATCACTTTCACCCATTTGGAAAAGTAGTCAATAGTAGCTAAGATGAACTGATGAGCCTTGGAAGAAGGAGGATTAATCGATCCACTATGTGTACCCAACACTCAAATAGCCATGAAGCCAATGTAGGATGTAGAATGTTGGGTGGTTGGTGTAGGACCACACCATGTATTTGACATTGGTGGCATCGCCTAGCCATATCAATGCAATCTTTGATCATCAACGACCAGTAGTATCCTAGTCTCTTGATCTTGGCTTTCATCTTTGGATTGGAATGGTTGGCTCCACATAATCCTGAGTGTACCTCTATCAAGATCTTACGGGCTTCATCCTTGTTAAACAACATAACCACATATGATTGAAAGACCATTGATACAAGACACCATCCACAAGAGCATAGGAATGTGCTCTATGCTTCATCTGATGGCCTTGGGACTTGTCTTGAGGTAGTTTGCCTTTATTTAGGTAATCCATGAATGGTTGCCTCCAATCTAACTCCTTGTTCTTCTTGGCAATGGCAACCTGCCCTTCAAGAGAGTACTTTTTGATGAGTTCAATATCAATAAGGGATAAGACTTGTCTATTTTGGATTTTTATTGATATGGACTCGTCCTTCTGACATGCCAACTCCTTGGACAATGTTCTCTCCTCGACGAATATTATAAATGGCAATCTCTAGGATTTGGGCCAATAACTCCATGGTGTACTTATGGTAGTGATGAAGCTTGGACTTTATAATCTTATAGAACCCAATGATTTGGTTGATAACTACTTAAGAATCTCGAAAGATGTTGATGTTCTAGATTCTTAGAGTAACAGCTAACTCTAGACCGATAATCAGAGCCTCATATTTGGCTTTATTGTTGGTACAAAGATTGGATAGATGATATGAGAATCTCATCACATGGACCAGAGTTAAGAGAACTATTCCTACCCCTGCCTTTCCTAAAATAGTAGATTTTGATTCTTCTCCTCTTTGAGAGGAAGCCACACCATCAAAGTACATCACCCAGTGGTGAATGCTAGTATCCCCTAAGTTCATGATTTGTTCATCGAGGATATCATCACTAAGCAGAGAGTCGGTAGGAAGTGGGTGTGGTACTAAGAAATCCTCTAACGCTTATCCTGTTACCGCACGGAGAGGTATGAAGGTAATGTCAAACTGCGAGAGGATCATGGACCATCATGTCAACCATCTAGATAGGTCGACCGTGTCATGAGATACTATAGTGGATTGATCCTAGAGATTAAGTTCACCTTAGGAAGCATGTAGTGTTGTTTTTGGGATGCAAAGATTAAAGCTAGCAATGCTTCTCAAAGGGTGGATAATTAGCCTCAAGGATTAGAGAATGGTGAGGTTGTATAGTGCATTTTCCTTCCCTTCATCATTGGCCAACAAGCACCAAGGGAGTCATCTAATCTAGTAGTGTAAAGTATAAGCTTTTGCCTGGATAGGGAATCTAGGATCATCGTAATGCTTGATGTCTTGAAGGCATGTTCACTTGTCATCCCACTTAAACTTGGCATCCTTTTGACAAATATTGGAATGGTGACATCTTCCGATAGGTTGGATATAAAGCATCTTAGATATAAAACTCTTGGAATGATGAGTTGAGTTAAACTTTTAGGCATTTTAATATATCATCTTGATCTTCTGATGGATTTTGATCGAAAACAAACCCAAGGAATTTGAAGCTACTAAATGCACACTGGGATTCATTTTAAGGTTAAATTATCTTAACTGTTCAAAATCTACTCTCAAGTTAAAGACAACATCGACATAGCACTCAACTTGATTATGAATGAGTTTGTTAAAGATTTGAGTCATAGCCCACTAGTATATAGCACCGACCTTTTTAAGGCTGAAAGGAAATACCTTATAGCAATGTATTCCAATTAGGGTTCTAACAACTGCATTATTTATCTTCAGGGGCCATCTTTATTTGGTTATATCCAGATGAGCCATCCATGAAACAGAGGACTACATGAGATGAGGCAATGTTCACCATCAGCTCTAGGATTGGTAGTGGAATTCATCTTTTGGACATGCCTTATTTAAATCACTAAAATAGGTGCATATGTGAATTTGACAATTATTTTTTTTAACTAGGATAACACTAGCCAACCAGGTAGGGTATTTTTCTTCCCAAATGAAGCTAGCATCGATCTTTAAGAAATGACTTGTTCTATGTTTAATCATGCATCTAGAGCTTGCTTGATAGGGTTAGCAAGACGCTCTATTGCTAGTTTATGGATCACTACAAGAGCCAATCTGCATCTCTCATAACTCCATGCAAAGTAGTCCTTAAAATCAATCAATAGCCTAACTAAGTCATTGATTTTAATTTCATTCAACAAAGAACTGATGTATGTTGGGCATGGATCTTATTTAGTTCCTAAGTTGATTTCCTTGAGCTCATCGATGGTTGACATGATATCTTCTTCAGACTCTGGCAGTGCATCTTTGACTTCAAGATCATCTAGATCATCTGAAGTTTCTAAGCATAGCTCCTCATATGATTTAATGTGATTTGAAATGAACCTATCAGATTCCAAATGATTGGTGATGACTAAGCAATAATCATCATTATTGATTGGACCCACTGTATTGAATCTTAGTCATGATCTTGATTAAGTGAATTTGCATTTGTCTTTCCATATTCTTTCGAAGTAGTCTAACCTGCTTTGACCAAGTATGTAAGATTAACCATTTCTTTGCTAAATTATAAACACAAGGCAAGTACCAATCAAAAAGTACTTTTATTAAATCTTTATATGAATCATCCTCAAGTTCTACATGAATTTCTTGACTTGAGGATGATGCTCCCAAAAAGAACCTCTTAGTCTTCACACCTGTGGATGACTTAGGGCTTTCTTAATTACCAAACCCTTAGCTTTTTGAGAGGAAAGTGGGGTTAGAGCTAAGGTTCCCAACTGATAGCTAATTGTTTCACATATAGACTTGGATACACTTATGCTTTGCTTTGGAGACTGGTCTTGATCACTATCTAGCTCAAGTGTCACCTCCAATGGAATCTACTATTGAGAAGAGCTGGCTAGTGTGGTAACCATATAAGACTCATCCTATGAACTAGATTTTAAGTCTATATGGATAGCGTGTTCCGGTACTGAGACATATCTTCTATTGGGTAACCAATAAGGAGGTTTTCCACCCTTGGGACAGCCATTGAATTGGCTTCTTCCTTTGTCGGTGGAGGTCAGGTCGTCCTACCCATATGTTCGAATGAAGTAACAAATTGTGGGTGGAATCTAATGTTAGGCTCCACTTCCTCCTCCAAGTCTATTTCTGCTCCCTTTTATTTTCTTTTTCCTTTTCTCTTTTCTTTTCTTTTTTCCTTTTTCTCTTTCTTTTTCATTTTATTTTTCTTTTACTTTTATTTTTCAACTTTAGCCAAGTTTGGGAGAATAGACTTGTTGATTTTGAGGGAGGTAGTAAGCCTCATCCTTATATATGCCGACCTCATGAACTGTAAATGGCTTGAGATCTCCTTTGACACACTAAATGATCCAACCTCTCTACAAACTTGATACATCGATGAAAAGAGGATGGAACTGTTGTTCTCATGTATCCATGGTCTCCCAAGCAAAGCATTGAAAGATGTATCCAGTCTATAATGTGAAACTTGGCTCTTCCAATCATCTATCTCCAAGGGAAACACTATGGAGCCTAAGGCTTGTTGACCTCACTGAGTGGATTCAATCTTCCCATCTTAGACTTAGGAGTCTTCTAGACACTAAGACTTCCCAGTCATAAGACATTCTAACAATTAGGTAAACACTTAAGCCTAAAGACTTAGAAGGGTTAACCATAGGATTAGGTTATGCCTTGGGGATTAGGATAATCCAGTTACCCTACAACCCAAATCCAATCCATGTTCATCTTCTCAAACTAAACCTCAAGTACAATTCTGCATCAAATACAAATCCAAATCTAAACCCAAATTCCAAAACCATATGATTGAAGCCCATGATAAAATCCAAACTTGAAACCCTTCCTAAGCCATATGACCTATCCTATGGACTTAGCCAAATCTTAATCCAAATCAATTTAAAATTAATTGATTTTCTCATAATCAATTTATATCTTCAATCATCTTCCTAAATATAAATCAAATCTACATTCAAATGATCAAAACTAAATCAAACTAAATCAAATTCAATCAAAACCCTTCCTAAGCCATATGACCTATCCCATGGACTTAGCCAAATCGTAATCCAAATCAAGTCAAACTTAATTAATTTCATAATTAATCAATCATATTTTCAATCATCTTCACAAATTTAAATGAAATATACATTTAAATCAAACATAATCAAAAATACAAACCTAAGCCACACAACCCAACTCCATGGTCTTAGCCAAATTCTTTCATTCCAAATCCCCAATTCAATTGATTTTTTTCATGAAATAATCATACCTTCAATCATATTCACAAATATAAATGAAATCTACAATCATCAAGCCAAACCAAAATCAACCCAAGTCAAACCCAACTTAACCCTTTTGACTTGAAATGTTCAAATGAACCAAAACCCATTTGAACCCAAGTTAATTTCAACAATTTATATATCAATCCCAAATCCATATATAAACTCAACTAAATCAAACTCAACCCAAAATCAAGCCAACTAAACCCAATTGGTCCACTTGACCCAAAGTGGACAATTTGACCTATTTGAGCCAAGTTCTAATGCTACCCAAATTGGATTGAACCAAGCCCATCAAAACCTCCCATCATGATTGTTGATCACCCTAAGTTGATCAATTGTCACAAATTGGGTCAAACCAAGTCAACTTGGTCATTTGACCAAGTCAACCCCTTAACCCATATGAACCCAAACTAGCTAAATTGCAACCTATGCCAAATCCCTTGAAACTAATGATTCATACCAAATCAAAATCAATATTTGAATATGACTTGACCGTCAATTCAGTCAAACCAAACCCAATTGGCTCTCTTGACCCAAGTTGACCCAAATTGACCTAGAAGACCAAATTAGGTCAAATCAAAATATAAATCAAATTCATTGCAACCAATGGGTTAAGTTCATTCCAAATTGATTGTTTAAGTTGACCAAAGCTATGATTGGACCCAAAAAACCCAATTGACCTACTTAGCCCAAAATTGACCTAAAGGTTGGCCAAAATCAAAACCAAATCCAAATTAATTAAAACTAAAGCCTACAATCAACTTTAATTAGTCAACTAAACCAATACCCAATTTGGTCAAATTAATCAACTTAACTTTGACCCAAATTAATTCAAATGAGCCAAAATCAAAAACTAAACCAAACCAATTGAACCAAAACATCCCAAATTATCATATGAACTTGACCCAACCCTTGGTTTGACCCAATTTGACCAATTGGTGTTGACCTAACCTAACCCAAATTTGACCTAAATGAGTCAAATTGAGCCAAACCTAACCAACTCCAATTGACTTAAATTTGGGTCACTTTTGGCTCATTTCAAATCTATCCAAATCAAATCCAATGTGAAATAATCATTTTACTCTTAGGTCAAGGGCATCACATGAGACAAATCACCCATGTAAGTGGTCATTTTCATTCCTTGGCCACTTGGTACTCTCCCAATGGTCCACATAAGCACCTAGGACATGCCCAACTGACCAAGGGGTGGTTATAACCCATGGGAGGTGAAATCACCTCACCCTCCCCATTGGAGCATTTGAAACCCATAGGACACCCATGATTCCTCCTTGGTAGCCACCCACACTTCAACCAACCAAGCCGAAGCTAACTCACCTCCTCCCTACCACCCACTCCCATGAGATGACCATTAGAAGCCAAACCTAATCCCATTGTTTGATCAAGATGACGGGGGGGGGGGTATACACCCCCTCGTTTCCACTCAAACATACACATAAATCATTCCTTAGAGTCCTAGATACAAGGTGAGCTGCTAGAGCCATTCCCTAAGCTCCTAAGCTTGTTCATCAATTAGAAAATGCCATTCCTGTCTATCCCAAAATAAGACACTCCCATTTCCAACCTAACTTTCTCATTTCTCCATAAATCTCAAATTAATTTTGCGCACACCTTCCTTAGGCCTCATCGAGCCAAAATGAATCATCTCCTAAGATTCTCGAGCATCAGAGGTGGGACTTCGATCAAAGTTAAGCTCCAAATCATCTATTCATGGCCTTCGTAGCAAATGTTAAAGAATTGATCCAATTGTTGCTCAATAGAGCTTCGTCTCCACTAGATGAAGCTTCCTTAATCATTCAAGCCAACAGTTTTGAGCTCTGACGAGGTATGCTTCCAAAACTAATCCTTAAGCAAAAATGGGTTGGAGCTTTTGAAGAAAACTTGCATCTTGAGTGATCTTGACCATTGGATCCCCTGTGATCGATGTAGTGAAGGTGTGGGATCCTTCCGGAGTTGATCCGAGCTCGGGTAAGCTCGGATCAAGTGAGCAATGATGAACGAACTCCATTTTGCCTCACTTGAGTGACGTTAGATCACAAACCATCCATTCCATGTGATTGGAATGGACAGCCATGATTAGATTTGCTAGATCGATTTAATCTTATTAAGCTATGGGATTAATCATAGCCATCCGATCATAGATCGAGGCATAAAAAATGCTTCCATCATCGCTATTAGTCCTAGGATAAGTTTTAAGTAGCCAATCCATGACATGTGGAAAGCACGCCGCATCAATGCGCCATGTGGCACCAACAAGATTAGGCTTTAATTAGGTTTAATTAATCATTTTAATGACTAAAACTTCTAAAAATAATAAAACATCATAGAGAAATAAAAAAATGCAAATAAATAAATACTCATTTTAAAAGTATTTCAAGAGAATTAATTAAAAATGATCTTAACAAATTTTAAATAATAATTAAGGTTTAATTATAAAATTAATTAGCTTAATTACATTTTAATTACTTGAGCAATTAATTCTTAATTTTGTGAGTTAATTTAATGGGATGACCTCACTCATGATTTTCTTGGGATTATTGCTCACCAATTAGGAAAATTGACTAATTAAACCTTAACTACTCTTTTAAATTAATTAATGAATTAATCCCATGAATAGTAATAAATTGGTTAATTAAGTTTATTAATCATTGTTCAGTAAGTGTACTAAGGAAAAGGTTAGAACCCCTTTCCCTAAGTTCATTTCACCCTTTTTTTAAAATGAAATTAATTAAGATTTAACTAATTAATTAAATCACTTAATCAAATTAAAATTATAATCACATCGACCTTAATTAATTAAATCATGGGAAGATTTTGGTGTTTAATAACTTAAAGGAGTTTAATGAAATCATGTTAGTCTACATGTGTGGGAAACCATAAGAGTAATTAATTAAGTCCCTTAATCTAATTAACTATTAATCATGAGCTAATTGCATTAGGCCCCTTTTATTTCCTAAGAACATTGGAAGTTTATTTTCCATGCATAACATGTTCGCTCATAATTATTTAGTAATTACTTTAATGTGACATATGTAAGGGTAATTAATTCTTCTAATTGAGGGCTCAACTTAATTAACCCATAAAATCAACTTAATTACATTTCCTTAAATTAAATCTAATCACTAATGTGGAATGGGTTTAAAAAAACAAGTGGTGATTTCTCTTCTTTATACCGATCAAATCCAAAACTTTATTAATAAAGAAGCTTTGGTTTGCTTTAAATAAACTCATTTGATTTGATTATCCTTAAGAACTAGTTTGGTTGAATGAATCACAAGCTTATATGTGATTGTCCTCTTTTCAATCATGTTAAATTTGGTATGTCATTTGAATTCATGCATCCATCTTTTCAAAATCAAGTAAAATAAAATGGATTTCCTTTATGTAAGCTTGCATGTGTTGATTTAAATCCAAATGCATTTTTCAAAAGCTTATAAATGAATAATAATGTGTTATGATGCTAGCTATAAATACATAAGAAATGCATGTGCTTATAGCTTAAGTGTATGAATGTTGAGTTCTCTTTCCTCTATTCAAGTGTTGATTTATATAAGATTGAATGGTAAGTATATAGACATTGAAAGGGCTTTAGCTAGCCCCAAGGAGGTCATTTTATTACCTCACTTCCATGTTTTGTTACTTGGTTGATGAAATCAAAAAAAAGAATTGTTGAATCTAAATTTGTTCTCTATAAAAATAAAAACAAACCAAAAACCCTAAACCCTAAACTAAAACCTGCACCCTAAACCTATAACCTAAAACTTAAATCCTAAAACCTAAACCCTAAATCCTAAACCTTAAAAACCCAAAACCCTAAACCCTAAACCCTCCTAAACCTAAACTAAAAAAAAACCTAAAACCTAAAAAACCTAAACCTAAACTAAATAAAACCTAAACCTAAATAAAATAATAAAATAAAATGAAAACCAAAACTAAAACTTAAAACTAAACCTAAACCTAAAATAAAATAAAATAAAAAATAAAAAATAACATAAAATAAAATAACTAAAATAAACTAAAAAATAAAATAAACCTAAAAATAAAAAACCTAATTAAAATAAATTAAATGTAAAATAAAAATAAAGTAAACCAAAAATAAAATAAAATAAAATTAAATAAACCTAAACTAAAATAATTAAAACATAAACCCATATAATAAAAAAACCTAAACCTAAAAAATAAACAAATAAAATAAACATAAACCTAAACTAAAATAAATAAAACATAAACCTAAACCTAAAATAAACTAAACCTAGACCTAAACCTAAACTAAACAAAATAAAATAAACTAAAAAATAAACCTAAACCTAAACTAAAAATAAAACCTAAAAATAAACCTAAAATAAAAACCTAAAACCTAAATATAAAAAATAAAAAATATAAAAAACCTAAACCTAAACCTAAGAATAAAAAATAAAACCAAAACCTAAAAAGTAAAATAAAAATAAAACTAAACTAAAAAATAAACATCAACCTAAACCTAAATCTAAAAAATAAACTAAAATAAATAAACCTAAAATAAAAAACAAAATTAAATAAAAATAAAAAATAAACCTAAATGAAAATAAGAAATAAAATAAATTAAAATAAATAAAAAAATAATTTAAATAAACTAGATAAACCTAAACATACCGGTTTATTTAATTTAAAAAAACTCTAAACTCTATACCATATACCCTAAAACAAACCCTAAACCTAAAAAAAAAAAACCCTAAAAAAAAAAAAAATAAACCTAAATAAAAAAACTTAAAAAAATTGAAATAAATAAAAATTTAACTAAATTAACTTAAACCTACCAGTTTACTTAATTTAAAAAAATAAAAAAAATAAAAAATAAAAAAATCATAACTGTAAACATACAACCCTCAACCCTAAACCATAGAACTCTAAATCCTAAACCATAAAGCCTAACCCCAAGCCATAAACTCTAAAACCCTAGACGCTAAACCCTAAACCCTAAACCCTAAAACATACAATCATAAACCCTAAACCCTAAACACTAAAAACCTAAAAAACATAAACCTAAACTAAATAAAATAAAAAAAATAAAATAAAAAGAAATCTAAAAATAAATAAAATGTAAAATAAAATATAAAACCTAAATAAAACAAAATCCTAAACTTAAACCTAAACCTAAACCTAAATGTAAAAATAAAATAAAATAAAAAAAATAAAATAACTAAAATAAAAAATAAAACCTAAACTAAAAAAAATAAAATAAACAAAATAATAAAACCTAAATAAAATAAAAATAAAATAAACCTAAAATAAATAAAAATAAAACCTAAAAATAAATAAAAAATAAAACCTAAACCCTAAACTAAAAAAAAAACCTAAACCTAAAATAAAAAAATAAAATAAACCTAAACCTAAACTAAAATAAACTAAACTAAAATAAATAAAACCTAAACCTAAACCCAAAACTAAAAAAAAATAAAATAAACTAAAAATAAACCTAAACCTAAACCTAAAAAAAAAACTAAAAAATAAACCTAAAATAAAAAAACCTAAAACCTAAACCTAATAAAATAAAATAAAACCTAATCTAAATAAAATAAAAAAATAAAACCTAAACTTAAAAAAATAAAATAAAATAAAACATAACTAAAAAATAAATAAACCTATAAAAAAAAAATAAAATAAACTAAAATAAATAAAAAATAAGTTAAATAAACTAAATAAACCTAAACCTACCAGTTTACTTAATTTAAAAAAAATCCCTAAACCCTAAAACTAACCCTAAACCCTGAACCTACAATCCTAAGCCCTAAACCCTAAACCATAGACCCTAAACCCTAAAAACCTTAAACCCTAAACCCTAAAGTAACCCTAAAGCCTAAACCCTAAAACCTAAAGCCTAACCCCTAAACCTAACCATAACCCTAAACCCTAAAACCTAAAACCTTAAACCATAATCCTAAACCCTAAATCATAAACGCAAAACACTAAAACCCTAAAACTAAATAAGCCTAACCATAAACTAACTAACCTAAACCATAAACCTAACCTTAAAATAATAAACCTAAATAAAAAAAAAATTAAAAATCCTAAATCCTAAACCTAAACCTAAACTCTAAAAATAAAAACCTAAACCTAAACTAAATAAAACCTAAAAATAAAATAAATAAAAATAAAACCTAAATAAAATAAAATAAAATAAATTAAAATCTAAACTAAACCTAAAATCTAAATAAAATAAAAATAAAAAAATAAAATAAATAAAATAAATAAAAAAACCTAAAACTAAACTAAAAAAATAAAATAAACATAAAATAAAAAACCTAAATAAAATAAAAACTAAAAAATAAAAACCTAAATAAAATAAAATAAAAACTAAATATAAACTAAACATAAAAAATAAACCTAAAATAAAATAAAAAATAAACTTACACCTAAACTAAAAAAAACCTAAACCTAAAATAAAATAAAATAAACAAAATAAAATATACCTAAACCTAAACTAAAATAAACTAAACAAAATAAAACATAAACCTAAGCTTAAACCTTAACTAAATAAAATAAAATAAACTAAAAATAAACCTAAACCTAAGCTAAAAAATAAAACCCTAAAAATAAACCTATAATAAAAACTTAAAACCTAAACCTAAAAATAAAAAATAAAACCTAAACCTAAAAGATAAAATAAAAATTAAACTTAACTAAAAAATAAACCTAAACCTAAAAAATATACTAAAAAAGCATAAACTAAATTAAAAAAACCTAAAATAAATAAACTAAATAAAATAAAAATAAAAAAATAAACCTAAATAAACTAAACTCAAATAAAAAAACTAAACTAAATAAACTTAAACCCAAATTTAATTTAAATTAAAAAAAACTAAACCTAAACCTAAATGCTAAAACTACCCTAAACCTAAACCTAAACCCAAAAACTAAACCTAAAACATAACCTAAACCCTAAACCCTAAACCCTAAACCCTAAACCTAAAAAAACCTAAACCTAAATCATAAAACCCAAGCCCTAAAACTAAACCTAATAAACCTAAACTAAACCCTAAACCTAAACCCTAAACTAACCCTAAAACCCTAAAAACCTACTAACATCCCCCAAAACCCTAAACTAAAAAGAAAAACCATCACTAATAAAAATGAATATAATTCAAAGTAGTTAATTATGCAAAGAGAAATAATTTCCATGGTTATTAAGAGATTTATAATAAATCCCCCAACAAATCTTTCATATAACTAGAGAAATTAAGAATATAATTATAATTTACAAGAGAGATGGTTCTATTATGTAGGGTTTTAATTTGTTATTGTATTTTTTTATCTATTTGTCTATGTAATAAAAATATGCTATTATTATAAATCAAAAAAAAGAATTTTGAATTAAATTTATTTGTTAAAAAAAAAGGTTGTAGTAAACCAAACTAAAACTTGCTAAACCTAAAGTAAGATTTTATGTAAAATAAATAATATTATATATATCATAGTTTAGCATCATATATCATAATATATTATTTCGTGCATTTTAAATTCTTTTAGTATTTTACAATCATGTAGTCGAGCCTACACTAGCATTAATTAAAAAAATGTTGATTTAGGCTTTGAAATGGTGGAATTTGGACAAATTCATAATAGGTAGAGTATGGCATCATAATGTATTATTTCAATTTAAAATATGTAAGTGATATGATTAAAATATATAGTTTTTATTATTAGACTAGATTTATGATTTTTATCTTAAGAAATCCCTCATGATGTGATATGCAATAAATATAATATGTTATAGTGTATTATAATATAGGATTCCATAACATAGTGTAGCATCATGCATTATAGCATACTATTGTGTATTACTACTTGTTGTTTAGCATATTTTAGTTTATAGTATGATGTAGTAGAGTTTGTTGTAATTCATAAAAAATTTATAAGTCGAGATGATGGATTTGGCCAAATTGAAGGTAAGATTGAGGGAACATCATTGGGGGTCTGCTATGGTGTTTCATTTAATCAAAAGAATGGAATTTTGCATCAAAAATAAATGTTCATTTTTCAACCAAATTTTATAAATTTTTTGCTTAAAGTGATTCATTTTAAGATGTAATGTAAGATAATATATTATATGAAAGCATATTAAAATATAATGTACATAACAATATAACTTCATATATATGAATGTGGTGTGTTACTAAATGTTATTGTACATTTTAGTATGTTTTACTTTTGTTATAATACATTGCATAAAAACTCACAAAAATATTAATTTGAAGGTTGAGATGGAAGAATTTGGCCAAATTCATGGCACACACCAGGAAGCAACACCAAAATTATGCTATTTTTACCATTTCTAATAAAAAAAATAACAATTTTACATCCAAAATGAACATTATTCATTTTTTGAAAAAAGTTTGTAATTTGTCCCTTTTAACTGATTCTAATGACATGTAATGTTAGACAATATATTACATTATAACAAATTATAATATAACATCATATAATATATTATTGTATAGTTAGTTTGAGCTTGCACCATCAAAAAAAATTAAAATGTTGATTACAATGTTAAGATGATGTAATTTGAATACATTATTAGGCTTTTGGTTGAAGTATTAAAGGTGCATAAGAGAAGAAATAAGATTTGATGAGAATTCCATGTCAAGGACATGGAGGGAGATCCGCTAGGGGATCACACATGCATTGGACATGACATGTGAGGGTCTATCGAGGGCATAGAAGAAGAAAATCTAGGGGATAAGTTTTGAATTTGATTTGATTATATGATTTATGGAAAGAACATGGGATAAGAATCTATAATCCACCATTAAGATCAATCAAGACTTTAATTTATTTATTTTAATGTGAGGGCATATGTAGAGATATGGGCTCGAGTCCACTAGGGATCGAGTATATGAACCTTCCACTAGAGAAGCAGGTTATGGCTATTCACTGGGGATTGGGATTTGAGTTTGATTTCATAGATTTGTTTGAGGATGTATCCACTGGGAATCAGAGTTTGGTTGGATTTTTTGATTTAGACTCTATTGGGGGAGTTGGTTTAATTTGGCTCCACTAGGGAGGTTAGTTTTGAATTTGATTTTTTTGATTGACTTGTTTACATATGATTTGGGCCTCCATTAGAGAGAAAGGTGTGATTTAACTCCATTGGGGAAAATTAGATTGGGTTTAATTTAATGAGTTAATGTGGACCATGTCGGTGTGATGAACCCACTAAGAAGGGTCTATATCATTTGACATATCTCAGTTTACAAATCCAAAAGGATAGTCTACGGCTAGCCAAGCTAACCTAAGGGTTGCCTTTCAATGTGTAATGATGTATAGGAAGAAGATGCATAGCAAACTTACATCTTCCAAAGCAAGGAACAACCACTGTGGGTGACTTGGATGCACAATAAATTGAACATAACCTAGTGACTATGAGTGAATGTCATGGGGACTTATGTCAACTCAAAGTAGATTAATTTTATCTTAATTTCATGTGATTTGATATAGTTTATTTGGTTTAGTTTGATTTTGAAGGGCATATCCATTGGGATGTGAGCTCAATCAAATTTGATAGATTTAATTTATGGACCATGTGTGTGATGGACCCACTAAGAAGGGGCTATATACTTTATATCTCTGATTTACAAATCCAAAGGGATAGCTACACATGGGGTAGAGCTAGCCAACCTGGGGTTTCCTTTTGGTGTGCAATAGCTATGCTAGGAAGAAGGCATAGCAGACTTACATCTTCTAAAGCAGGAACAACTAGGGTGACCTGTTGGTAGCACAACAAATAGAACCCGACTTAGGGTGACTATTGAGTGAATGTCGTTGGGACTTATATCAACTCAAGAGTACTTAGTAATTCTAGGGAGTTTTGTGATGCCTAAAGATAGGATGCCTACTGGGAAAAGGTATGCTGGGGTGTCCTCCTAATCCACAAGTGAATATATATTTTGTTTATATGTTTGTGTGGACCATTAGTGTGAGGGACCACACTAAGAAGGCTATATTGGCTTTGACCTATCTCAACTTTAAACCAAGGGAGAATCTACACATCAATAGATGGATTCTCCAGGGGTGGATACTGGAAAGGGAAATTGTCCAACTGATAGTAACTGGTAGTGTCTAAATGGGTTGTAAAAGATGTGATCCATATATAGTGCCCACAGGGTAGGTGCTACTAGAGATGTTATCTTGAGCCCTGGAAAAGAAAGCTTATAGGTGTATAATAGCCAACTCAAGAGAAAGCGTAAAAGACTTACAATTTCCATAAGTGGTGTATCTTAAGGTATGAGAACCAACCAACCTAAGGTGTATCCGTCAGCATGAGTGGTGTATCCATAAGCATAGTGAGAACCAACCAACCTAAGGTACATGTTGGTGTGCAATGATCAATCTATAAAGAAAGCGTGTAGGCTTACAACTTTCCAAGTGGAACTGATCATCGAGATAGTCAATCATCGGTGGGACAGATGCTATTTGACCTAGAGTGACTACTAAGTAGGGAGCCGAGGAAAGACGACCCAAACTTGTAGTCGAGAAGGAGCCGCTTAGGGGACTTATCCTAAACCTCAAATATACTCACCCAAGGCACAAAGGCTAATCCAAGAAAAGCATAGAAACTCACATCCTCTTAAATGATGCCACATGAAATAGGTAGCTTACCGGCCATGCAAGTAAGGCCTACCAAACTAACAAGGTGCTCATCGCAAAGTGGCCAAGTGAAGGAAGAAAAGCATAGACTTACATCCTCCAAAGCAAGAATACTGGTGACACACTAGCGGTGGCACTTCACCTAAGAGAAGCTACTGAGTGTTGAGGCATTATCTCAACTCGAGTAGCGAGTATAAAAGATATGTGTTTATTTTATATGTTTGTGTAGTTTGTGTTTGTGTTATGTCGATGAAGGATAGATGCCACAAGTTCTTACACCTATCTAAACACATCATGGGATTCAAAACAAGAATACTTTCAACATGGAAGAGATTGAATTCAAAATTGAATTTTCATTGATGATAATTATTTTCAAACATGATTTATAATATTTTAAGTAGAACTATGATTGAAGTATTGGCTCTCCTTATGATTAATAAGATGATAAGATCCTCGTAGTCCTTCTTTATGATAAAAGGGCCTTCTCAAGTGGGTTCAAACTTGCATCCCATCTTACGATGAGCACAATTAGTCTCCTTATAACTAATAAGCTCTCCTACTTGAAAAGCTCAAGATGGACCAACTTGTTGTGAGCTTGAATCATTTTAGCTTGTATCAATGGTTTTGGCATGCCCGTAGCATCTCCTCCAAACCTTTGAGCTCTTCTAACCACAACTTGGCATTTGCTCTATTGTGATTTTCTACACTATATCCTTAGTGATGGGAGTTGAACTCTAATGGTAGAATGACTTGCACATACATTGAGAAAGGAGTAGACTTAGTTGGAGTTCTATATGTTGTGTAGTAGGCCCACAAGGCTTCAAGTAACTGCTCAAGCCACTATCGATTGTTATTGTCGAGTGTCTTCTTCAGTATTTGGATGAGAGTTTTGTTAAAGGCTTCTGCTAAGCCATTTTCCCTAAGGTAGTTGATGGTAGAATATCTCTAATCTATGTTTTGGGCAAAGTTATTGATATGTTCTTAAATGAATGCACATTATCAAATATAATTCATCGAGGCACTCAACATATATATGATATGGTTCCTAAAAAAAGCACATCTTGTGACCTTTGAGTGGAATCTCCTTCGCCCATTTGGAAAAGTGTATAGTAACTAAGATGAATTGATGACCCTTGGAAAAAGAGGATCAATCACCCACTATTTATATCCCAACTTGAATGGCCATAAGGCCAATGTAGGATGTAGAATGTTGGGTGGTGTGTAGACCACACTGTGACATTGGTGGCATCACCTAGCCATATCCATGCAATCTTTAATCATTGATGGTTAGTAGTATCCTAGTCTCTTGATCTTGGCTTTCATCTTCAGACTAAATTGGATAGCTCCACATAATCATGATTGTACCTCAGTCATGATCTTACGAGGACACCATCCACAAGAGCATAGAAAAGTGCTCTCTGCTTCATTTAATGGGCTTGGGACTTCTCTTGAGGTAGTTTACCTTTATTTAGGTAATCCATGAATGGTTTTCTCCAATCTAACTCCTTGTATTTCTTGGCAATGGCAACCTCCCCTTCGAGAGAGTACTTTTGATGAGTTCAATATCAATAAGGATAAGACTTATCTATTTTGGACCTTTATTGATATGGACTCATCCTCTACATGCCAACTCCTTGGCAAGCTTGCTAAAGCATATGCTATGATGTTCTCTCCTGAGGAATCTTAAAATGGTAACCTCTAGGATTTGGCCAACAATCCATGGTGTACTTGTGGTAGTGATGGAGCTGCTTTATAACCTTATAGACCCAAGATTTGGTTGATAACGAGAATCCCAAGATGTTGATGTTCTTGATGCTTAGAGTAATGGCTAACTTTAGACATAATCGAGCCTCATATTCACTTCATTGTTGGTGCAAGGATTGGATAGATAATGAGAATCTCATCACATCGTCTAGAGTTAAGAGAACTATTCCTACCTTGCTTTCTTGGAATAGTAGATTATGGTTCTTCTCCTCTTTGAGAGGAAGCGCACCATCAAAGTACATCTCAATGAATGCTAGTATCCCCTAAGTTCATGATTTATTCATCGGGAGATCATCACTAAGCGAGAGTCAGAAGAAGTGGGTGTGCTAAGAAATGCTACCTTATCCTTTCACCATGTGGAGGGGTATGAAGGTAATGAGGACCGTGAGGATCTCCGTCATGAGATATATAGTGGATTGATCCTAGAGATTAAGTTCACTTTATGAGGAAGCATGTAGTGTTGTAGCTTTTGGGATGCAAAGATTAAAGCTAGCAATGCTTCTAATGAGATAAATTAGCCTCAGGGGATTAGATGATGACTGAGGTAGTATAGGGCATTTTTTCCCCTCATCATTGGCTTGGGCCAATAAAGCACCAAGAGAGTCTAACAAAGTAAAGTGGTTACCCTAAGATAGGGCTAGAACTGGTCATCGTAATGCTTGATGTCTTGAAGGCATGCTCACACTTACCCCACTTGAACTTGGCATCCTTTTTGACAAGTATTGAGAATGGTTTTCATCTTTCTGATAGGTTGAATATAAAGCATCTTAGATATGCCAACCACCTTTAGAATGATCTGAGTTGAGTTAAACTTTAGGTGGCATTTCTAATATCACTTGATCTTCCATCAATTTGATTCTTGTCGCAAAAACCCAAAGAAATTTCCTAAAAGCTAAATGCACACTTTAGGGGTTCATTTTGAGGTTAAATTATCTTAACTATTCAAAACTACTCTCAAGTCAAAGAGATGGTCTTCCTTTCTCTACTTTTGACCATGAGATCATCACATAGCACTCAACTTGATGATGAATGAGTTCATCAAAGATAAGTCATAGCTGGTATGTAGCAAGACATTTTTAAGGCTAAAGGCATGACCTTATAGTAATAGATTTGATTGGGGTTCTAAAAGTAGTGTTTTTTCATCTTCATATCTTTATTTGGTTATATCTAGATGAGCCATCCATGAAAGAGAAGACTGCATGAGATGAGGCAATGTCCACCATCTCTGGGATTGGTAGTGAAAATTCATCTTTTGGACATGCCTTATTTAAATCCTAAAATTGACGCATATGTGAATTTGGCCATTATTTTTCTTAAATGGGATCTAGCAACTGTAGGTATTTTTCTTCTGATGAAGCCATCGATCAATTTCTTGACTTCATAAATGTCCTATTATTCTATGTTTAATCGCATGCATATAGGAGCTTGCATGATAGGGTTAGAAGTAGGCTTTATTGCTAGTTTATGGACCGCTACATTGAAAGCCAATCTAGGAATCTCTTCACAATACCATCCAATGAAGTCTTTAAACTTAATCAATAGCCTAACTAAGTCATTGGTTTCAATTTCATTCAATAAAGAACGATGTATGTCGCATGGATCTTCTTCACCCTAAGTTGATTTCTTGAGCTCTGATGGTTGACTTGATCTCTTCTTCAAACTCTAGCATCTTTGACTTCAAAATCATCTAGATCATCTAAAGTTTCTAAGCACATCTCCTCATGAGTTAATGTGATTTGAAAAGAACCTATCGATTCAAATGATTGGTAATGACTAAGTAGTATCAATCATCGACACACTATCGAATCCTAGTCTCTTGATTGAGAGCTTTTGCATTTATTCTTCCATATTTTTTCAAAGTAGTCACTATGCTTTGACCAAGTATGTGGGATTAACCCTTTCTTTGCTAAATTATGAACACAAAGTACCAATCAAAAGGTAATTCTATTAAATCATTATATGAATCATCCTCAAGTTCTACATCAACTTTGACTTGAGGATGATGCTTGAAAGAACCTCGAGTCTTCACACTGTGGATGACTTAGGGCTTCCTAACTACCAAACCCTCCTTTTTTGAGAGAAAAGTGGGTTAAGCTAAGGTTCCCAACCGATGCCTAACTGTTCACATATAGACTTGATACATTTTATGGTTTGCTTTGGAGCTCTTCATCGCTATTTGCTCAAGTGTCACCTCCAAGGAATCTACTACCGAGAAGAGGTGGTGTGCTAACCATATAAGACTCATCCATGAACTAGATTCTAAGTCTATATGGATAGTAAGTGTACTCTAGTAGTAGGGACATATATCTTCTATTGGTAATAAGAGATTTTCCACCCGACCCTTAAATTGGCCTCTTCCTCTGCTTGGTGGAGGTCGTAGTCATCCTACCCATATGTTCAAAGGAGTAATAAATAGGTGGAATCTAATGTCGCCCACTTCTCCTCCAAGTCTATTTTCGCTCCCTTTTATTTTCTTTTTTTTCATTTTTTCTTTTCTTTTTTTCTTTTTTCTCTTTCTTTTCTTTTCTTTTCTTTTATTTTTAAACTTTGGCCAAGTTCAGAATAGACTTGTTAGATTTTGAGGGAGGTAGTAAGTCGCATCCTCATATATGCCCACCTCATGAACTGTAAATGACTTGAGATCTCTTTAACACAGTGATGATCCCACCTCTCACAACATAATACCGATGTAGAGAGGATGGAACTATGTTGTTCTCATGTATCCATGGTCTCCCAAGCAAAGCATTGAAAGATGTATCCAAGTTATAATGTGAAACTTGGCTTCGATCTTCAATCATCTATCTCCAAGGGAAACACTATGAGTTTCCTGTGACCACTTTGAGTGTGATTCAATCTTCCCATCTTAGACTTGGAGTCTTCTAGACACTAAGACTTCCCTCATCATAAGACACTTCTAACAATTAGGTAAACACTTAACCTAAGCCTAAAGACTTAGAAGGGTTAACCATAGGATTAGGTTATGGGATTAGGATAATCCACCTGCCCTACAACTGAAATCCAATCAATGTTCACCTTCTCAAAGCAAACCTCAAGTTCAATTCAAACATCAAATTCAAATCCAAAACCAAATGATTGAAGCCCATGATCAAATCCAAACTTGAAACCCTTCCTAAGCCATATGACCTATCCCATAAGCCAAATCTTAAAATCAAATCAAAAAAATCAATTGATTTTATAATCAATTTATATCTTCAATAATCTTACCAAATATAAATCAAATCTACATTCAAATGAATAAAACTAAATCAAATTAAATCAAAACCCTTCCGAAGCCATATGACCTATCCCATGGACTTAGCCAAAAGTTAATCCAAATCAAATCAAACTCAATTAATTTTCTCACAAATCAATCATATTTTCAATCACCTTCACAAATTTAAATGAAATATACATTTAAATCATCAAAATTAAATCAAACCAAATCAAAATCCAAACTTAAGCCACATGACTCAACTCCATGGACTTAGCCAAATTCTTCATTCCAAAACCAAATTCAATTGATTTTCTCATGAATCAATCATACCTTCAATCATATTCACAAATAAAAAAATAAAATCTACAATCATCAAGCCAAACCAAAATCAACCCAAGTCAAACCAACTTAACCCTTGACTTGAAATGTTCAAATGAACCAAAACCCATTTGAACCAACCCAATTGCAATTGAATTTATATATCAATCCCAAATCCATATATAAACTCAACTAAATCAAACTCAACCCAAAATCAACTAAACTAATTGGTCCACTTGACCCAAAGTGGCCAATTTGACCTATTTCTACCAAATTGGATTGAACCAACCCATCAAAACCTCCCATCATGATTGTTGATCACCCTAGGTTGATCAATTGTCATAAATTGGTCAAACCAAGTCAACTTGGTCATTTACCAAGTCAACCCCTTAACCCATATGAACCCAAACTAGCCAAATTGCAACCTAAGCCAAATCCTTGAAACCAATGATTCATACCAAATCAAAACCAATATTTGAATATGACTTGACCTTCAATTGAGTCAAACTAAACTCAATTGGCTCTCTTGACCCAGGTTGACCCAAATTGACCTAGAAGGCCAAATTGGGTCAAATAAAAATATAAACCAAATTGATTGTAACCAATGGCTAAAGTTCATTCCAAATTGATTGTTGAACTTGACCAAAGCCATGATTTGATCCAATTGAACCTAAATTAGCCCAAATTGACAAAGGTTCAAGTTGGCCTAAATAAACCAAATCCAAATTAATTGAAATCAAAGCCTACAATCATCTTCAATTGGTCAACTAAACCCAAACCAACACCCAACCCAAGCAATTTTAATTTGGTCAAATTGTCAACTTAACCCATTAGACCCAAATGAATTTAAATGAGCCAAAATCAAATCTAAGCCAAACTAAACCAAACCAACTAAACCAAAACATCCCAAATGATCATATGAACTTGAAACCTTGGTTTGACCAATTGGTCAACTTGACTAACCTAACCAAATTTGACCCAAATGAGTCAAATTGAGCCAAACCTAACAAATCAACTCCAATTGACTTGAAATTTGGCTAACCCACTTTTGGCTATTTCAAATCTGCCCAAATCAAATTCAATGCCAAATGATCATTCTACCCTTGGGTGAAGGGCATCACATGAGATAAATCACCCATGTAAGTGGTCATTTCTATTCTTGGCCACTTGGTACTCTCCCAATGGTCCACCTAGGCCCAGACACCAACCTAACCAAGGGTGGTTGGGTCACATGACCCATGGGAGGTGAAATCACTCACCCTCCCCATTGGAGCATTTGAAACCCATAAGACACCCATGATTCAGCCACCTCCACACCTTCAACCAACCAAGTGAGCCAACTACCTCGCCACCCACTGACTCCCTAAGATGGGATGGCCACAAAGCAAACCCATCCCCATCCATCAAGATGAAAGGGTATACACCCTCATTTCCAAACACAAAAAAATCATTCAGCTACCAAGATGATCGCTAGAGCCATTCCCTAAGCTCCCAAGTTTGTTCCTCGATCAAAATGCCATTCATCCATCTAAAATAGACACCCATTTTGACCTAACTTTTATTTATTTATCAAACTCAAATTAACTTTCCCACCTTCCCTAGGCCATTCAAGAAGAACAAAAATTCATCTCCCAAGCTTCAAGCAGGAGGTGGGATTTGATCAAAGTTGAGCTAAATCATTAGTTTATGGCCTTTGAAATGTCAAGGAATTGATCCAATTGTTTCAGCCTCATCTCCACTATGAAGCTTAATCATTCGACAGCCTTGAGCTCAAGTGAGTATGCTTCCAAAACTAATCTTAGAAAAAATGGTTGGAGCTTTTCAAGAAAACTTGCCTTATGTGATCTTGACTAAATCTCCTCCACAATGTGTGAAGGTGTGATCCTTTTGAGTTGATCCTAAGCTAAGTGAGCAATGATGGATGGACTCCATTCTCCACTCACATGATGTTAGATCACATGTCTCCATGATCAATGGATGGTTGTGATTAGATCCACTAGATCAATCTGATTTAATCCTATTAAGCTATGGGATTAATCATAGTCGTACGATCATAGATCGGATGGTGGATGAGAAAGGGCATCCGCCGCCACAACGTAGGTGCTGAGTTGGATAAGTTTTAAATAGTCAATCTTGCGGTGCCACATGGAAAGCGCGCCACATTGTGCAAAGAGGATTAGGATTTAATTAGGCTTAATTAATCATTTTTTAATGGTTGAAACTCCTAAAATTCATAAAAGATCATAGAGAAATAAAAAAATGCAAATAAATACTTATTTTAAAGGTATTTTAGAGGAGAATTAATTAAAAATAATTTTAACTAATTTTGCATAGTAATTAAAGTTACAAAATTTATTAGCTTAATTACTCTTTAATTACTTGAGCAATTAATCCATAATTTTTAATTTAATGGGATGACCTCTACCTCCAATGATTTTCTTGGGATTTATTGCTCACTAATTAGAAAATTGACTAATTAAACCTTAACTACTCTTTTAAGTTAATTAATTAATTAATCATTAATAAACAAAATTGGTTAATTAAGTTTATTAATCATTGTTCATGTAAGTGAACAAAAGAATAGGGTCCCCTTTCCTAAGTTCATTTCACCCTTTTTTAAAATGAAATTAATTAAGATTTAACTAATTAAAATCACTTAATCAAATTGAAATCATAATCACATCAGACCAAATTAATTAAAGGGATCTTTAGGTGTTTAATAACCTAAAGGAGTTTAATGAAATTATGGTTAGTCCACATGTAAAACCATAAGAGTAATTAATTAAGCAATCTAAATATTAATCATGAGCCAATTGCATTAGGCCTTTTATTTCCTAAGATCATTGCAAGTTTATTTTCCATGCATATCATGTTGGCTCATAATTATTTAGTTAATTACTTTAAGGTGACATAGGTAAGGGTAATTAATTCATCTAAAGGGTTCAACTTAATTAACCCATAAAATCAACTTAATTACATTTCCATAAATTAAATCAAATCACTAATATAAGAATGGGTTTAAAATAGCAAGTGATGATTTCTCTTGTCCTCTTTAAATCAAGTAAATCCAAAACTAATTAATAAAGAAGCTTTGGTTTGCTTTAAATAATCTTATTTGATTTGATTATCCTTAAGAACTAGTTTGGTTGAATGAATCACATTCTTATATATTGTCCTCTTCCAATCATGTTAAATTTGGTATGTTTGAATTCATGCATCCATCTTTTCAAAATCAAGTAAAATAAAATGGATTTCTTTATGTAAGCTTGCATGTGTTGATTTAATTTAATATATGCATGGCTATTATCACTATTAAATCCAAATGTATTTTAAAAGCTTATAAATGAATAATAATATGTGTTATGATGCTAGTTATAAATACATAAGAAATGCATGTGCTTATAGCTTAAGTATGAATGTTGAGTTCTCTTTCCTATTCATGTGTTGATTTATATAAGATTGAATGGTAATGGGTATATAGTTTGGACATCGGGAACACGAGGCTTTAGTAAGCCCCAAAGAGGTCATTTGATTACCTCACTTCCTAGTTTAACAATGGCACATACCCATTTGATTTCATTCTTATGTATTTCAACATTAGAATTTGGATAGAGTTTTAATTCATATATATAAATGATTCAATCAAAAAATAATCTGCATGGTTTTCTTTCTCTCATTTATGTATACATCCATGTGTGTCCAAGAAAAGCAAGTATATAGTTTGGACATCTTGGGAATATGAGGCTTTAGTTAGCCCCAAGAAGGTCATTTGACAACCTCTAGTTTAACAATGACATGTACTTACCTATATCTTTGTACATGTATATGTATATGTGATTAGTGAATGAAAATCATTTTACATTAAAATTGCATGCATTCATAATTGACTAAGTGGTTGAATTAATTAGGCATATGATTTGGAGCTTACTTTCTATGTTCATGTATACTAATTTACATATATTTTAATGCAAATGGGTTTATAGTCTGACATCTAAGAATATGAGGCTTTAAAAAGGAGGTCATTTGATTACCTCACTTTAGTTTAACAATGGCACATGCCTATTTTATTTTATTCTTATGTAATTTTTGTATAATAATTTGGATAAAGTATTAAATTAATATGTTTAAATAATTCAATCAAACAAATATAAATTTTAAACATACATATACATTCATCATTTAAGTGTGCTAAAATATGTTGCATGTAGATACACTTAGGATTAAATCATAAGCATTTTACATGTGATGGAAAGGATTGATTTAATATATCATGTGGTAGTAATTCAATTAAATTAATCTTAAGATGCCTTTCATTTTGAATAGATTATTTAAAGTGAACCTAAACTTAGGATTAATTAAATCATTTAATAATACCAAAGAGAACTAAATCAAATTAATATACTTTAGAAAGTGACTTAAGGTAGGGATGAAAGAGAAATCCTCTTTTCCTCTCTTTATACCACTTAGTTGTTAAGTGTAATCAAATAAAACAAAAGAAAACAAATTAAAATTCTCAAATCAATTAAACTACTTCAAAAAATCAACCTTTCATGTTAAATTGAATCCTTCTACACTAGAAAATACAACACTAATGCCTAACAAGACTTACCACACAAGCCTTAATACACACATTAAAGTCATTCACTTCTAGCTCTAAGTTAGGATGATGTATGTGATGTATGTTTTCTTTCATGATGTATTATTTTAGATTAGATGTTATGTTTCATAGACTGGATGATAGTTAATATTAGCCTAATCATGTTCTCTGCATGATTATGCTTAAGGAATGCTTAAAATAAATGTGAATGCTTTTTTGCAGTTGCTTAAATCCTTAAGCATAATCCAAGTTAGATTGTTAGTTACCCATTTAGGTGCTATATAAATTATAAATACAATCTTGGGATTATTTGTATATTTAACACCTCATTTTGCGATGTTAGATTTACTTTTCCCACAAGTTAATTTATATAATAGGAATTAGGATTAGTGCTATGGGGATTAGGATGAGAGGGCGAAGGCTTTGTCTCAGGGTGCCTTGTGATGCCTTTGAAGCAAGCACCATCCAAATTAAGAAGGAACCAAATAAAAATGGAGATATGAAGAAAGAAGACCCCATAACATTTAATACAATTATAATCATTCTTTCATATTCTAGGTTGTAATAGGGAGCTTTTACCCATCTTTTCTCTCTTAGTTGTATGGTACAACCACTAAGCCTTTATTCTTTTATGATAGTTTATATAATTATTTGATGTTATGTTTACATTGTGCATTAGGATGGCATGCTTGTCATAGTTTCTTAAATGATTGATGCTTTAATGTATGGCTTGGAAACGATTAGGCTCTTAGGATAAAAATAACTTTTATACCCAACTAATCACTCATAATTAAATTTTAAACAACTCATAACCTCATCATAAAGCCTAAGGCATAAATAAGATAATTAAAAGATTTAGCAACCCCTTAGTTGTATGGATGTATGTTTCACATCATGCATGCATATTCTTTCTCTTTGAACATGAAGGATCTCCATCCTTGCACAATAAAAGAATGCATAACCTGTGAGGGCATCCCTTGTGATGGAGACACCTTCTTCTAGCTGATTTGACTTATTTCATCATCGATTTAAGCATAAGAAATCCCAAAGCCTCTGTCAAAATGATGTGTCTAAAATGAATTAAAATTTGAAAAGATTTTATATTTATAGATTAAGTCATATGCTCATACCACTCATGCTTTAATCTCTTAGGGAGTGTGTTTAGGACTTTAGTCTTTTTCTAATTAAATAAATACCTTAGCTACCTTGCAATTCATAAGACTGAACTACATGGTTTTAAAATCATAGGAGGAGTTAGCTGGTGGCCACTTCAGGCGGTTATAAGTCCAGAAGTCAGACAATTTATTCTCTCTTGTGGAGGTAAACCCTTATGTCCACTTATTGCTTTGATTTAGGTCATGTTGAAGCTCCCTAGATTTAGGATCTGAGGTAGCTATTTTCTTAACATGAGCATAAATCACCCTTAAGCATTCCCACAACCTTATGTTGGTTGATTATAAGCCCTTGTAATCTAATTAAATTTCAACTCAAAATATATATAAATCTCCTCAACTTCAAAATTATAATGCCCAACCATATGATAGATTGAATGCTCACTAGGCTTCCTAGTATCATGAGCATTTTCTACTTATTTCTTGGATTTGAAAAATAAGTCTTCTCCTTGAGCTTTCCCAATTGATTTTCCAAATACAACCAATCTTTTGATAGTCTAACCTGAAATCTTTGGAGATGATAATTGTCTACTTTAATTGAGAGTATTCTAAGGAAATTTCTTAAGATGTAGTTAACTATGGAAGCATAAATATGGAACTTAAGAACCTTTAATATAAACCCTGCTTTATTCATCTGTAAAGTAGGAAAAATCTCTGTACATTCAAAGGCCCATCATGCCTTAGTCCTTATTACATGATTAGTTCATTGTAGGGTGATGCCTCTATCTTTGAGATAGTACATCATTCCTCAATATTACTTGATCACCTTAAAAGTACCCCCATACATCCAAAAAAATAAACACCACAAGGCCATCCTTTGTTCATTGAATCCTCTCAACATCATTCTTTCTTTTGGAGTTTGAGATGTCGATCCTCAACTAGTCAAGGGTTCTTAGACTCATAATATTGATTGATATCAATAACCAAAACTCGATAGCTTGTACCGCCAAAATCCACTATAATGTAAAGAGTGGTGTGCTCAATCAAGAGTAAGTCTTCATTGAATGTAACTTAAGATTTCTTCATGGAATGCCTCTTCTTAGTAGTGGTCGAAGCTAAGCATATCTCTAGATCAAGTAAGATTGATTATAGATTTCCTTCTTTGGATAAGAAAAGGGCATCATATATGCATAACTTAGCTAAAACTTTCTAAGGTGAGCTTGACATTGTAATCAACTATGGCTTGGTCCTCAACAAGCATATCCATGGTGGAGCATCCTATGAGGGTATCCTCACTAGAACCAATACTTGCTTACCCTTTTCCTAGGTGCTACCCTAGAGGTAGAACTAAAGCAAGGTTGACTTTAGTGACTTCTTGGAATGATGAGCTTGTGGAAAGTTTTACTTTCTCATGGGCATACCTACAACCTTCTCCTATGGGATTTAGTCAGACTCCAAGTCAATCTTAAGAGGTGAACGATGATTCAAAGAAGGATAGTGTGGATCAATCAAAAAAAAAAGGATTAACTACTAGAGCTATTGTTTTATTTTGACTGAGAGCTTTCAGAATAAAATCAAGAACATCATAAGTGGACAATATATAAGTAGAATTATTTTTTTTAATTTCTTTTGGGTGAGGTACATGATAAAATCAAGTAAAGTCAGTAAGGGATTTAGTGCCCTTATCCATAGATACAATGCTAAAGAATGGTGAGCAAGAGGAAGCTATCAGAAGTTGCCTTTTGCAACTAGTAAACCTTCTTTGGTGTTGGAGATTTGGCTATTTCACCTATAAGAAAACTTCTTGATCTTAGAAATGATCTTATAGGTTTGGGATAAGGAGATATCCTAACCTTCTTGGTCTTAAGAGGATAAGTATCCCCAAGGATTACTCTAAAAATGGTTGTTCTATAAGTATTCCTTAATAACTATGGCTCTCAACTTATAGCTATGCTCAAGCTAGTCCTAAAAGTGATACAAACCCTCTAAGACATTGCCTAACATAAATGGTAAAAAAACTAAATTAACACTCTTTCCACTTCCTCCACCTCTTGCTTTCATAATGAAAGTCATGTTTCTTTAAGAGATTCTTAAAGATTTTCCTAACTACTCTTGAATGAAATATTCAACATATCATCAAGAGTAAATAAAGTAGCTACTAATGGATATGAATACTGGCTATGTGGTAAATCTAAATAATAAAATATAGGTGGAAAGAGGACAAAATAAGCTCATAGTCTCTCATAATGAACTTGGTTCCCTTATCCACTAATAATAACTATCCCACTCTTTTTAAACATCTTATGCCTGATGATTGGTAGAAAAACTATCTTCTTCTTGTAGCAACCCCTTGTTGATTAAATTCTTGAATGTTTTGATAAAGCCCTAAGCATGAAGGAGACTATGCCATGGATATTCTTGAGAAGAATCTTAATGGCACTATTGATCATGTGGTGCATTTCATCATGGTTGTGCCACTCTAATGTAATCACAAGGGACACTGAGCTATTTTATATAATAAGGTCACCTACAATCACCCTCTCTTGAGCTCCAGCAAATCTCTTGATGAAAAGGTGCTCCAACTCAAGAAAAGTCTCTAACTAAACAGAGCCTAAACACTAATCAAATGCAACATAAAGATTGATAAAAGGTTAAGAAGGCTAATGTTTCAATAACTACTCTAAAGTGTTAATGTGTTATCTGGGTTAATCAAAGATCTTGAAGAATGGTACAAAACTAAAATAAAATAAAACTAAATAAAAATCTAAACCAAAAAAAAATAAACTTAAAAATAAAACCTAAAAAATAAATAAATAATAAAACATAAACCCTAAACTAAAAAAAAAAACCTTGACCTAAAATAAACAAAAAATAAAATAAACATAAACCCAAACTAAAATAAACTAAACTAAAAAAAAAAAACCTAAACCTAAACCTAAATAAACTAAACCTAAACTAAACAAACAAAATAAAATAAACTAAAAAATAAACCTAAACCTAAACTAAAAAAAAAATTAACCAAATGTAAAAAAACCTAAACCTAAACAAAAAAATAAAATAAAATAAACTAAAAAAATAATAATAATAAAACCTAAACTAAAAAATAAAATAAAATAAACTAAACTAAAAATAAATAAACCTAACCTAAACCTAAAAAAAAAACTAAAATAAATAAAACAAAAATAAATAAACTAAACTAAATAAAAATAAAAAATAACCTAAATAAAAATAAAAAACTAAAATAAACTAAAAAAATAAATAAACTAAATAAATAAACCTACCTAAGCTTAATTTTAAAAAAAAAACCTAAAATAAACCCTAAACTAAACCCTAAACCCTAAACCCTAAAATAAATAACCCTAAATAAACCTAAACCTAACCTAATAAAACCCTAAATAAACTAAACCCTAAACCTAAACCCTAAACTAAACCCTAAAATAAACCTAAACTAAACCCTAAACCCTAAATACTAAAATAAACCTAAAAAATAAAATCCCAAAACTAAACCTTAAACCCTAAACCCCAAAACTAAAAATAAACCCTAAACCCTAAAATAAACCCTAAATAAACTTAAACTAAACCCTAAACCCTAAAAGCCAAAAAACTTAAACTAAACTAAATAAAACTTAAAATAAAAATAAATAAAAAAAACCAAAATAAAATAAAATAATAAAATAAATAAAAAACCTAAACCTAAACTTAAAATTAAATAAAATAAACCTAAAAATAAATGAAAATAAAATAAATAAAAAACTAAACAAAACTAAAAAAATAAAATAAACCCAAATAAAAAAAAACATAAATAAAATAAAAAATAAATGTAAAATAAAATAAAATAAACTTAAAATAAATAAAATAAAAATAAATAAAAAACCTAAACCTAAAAAACCTAAAAATAAACCTAAATAAATAAAAAAAAAATAAACTAAACCTAAAATAAAATAAAATAAAATAAACTAAAATAAACTAAACTAAAATAAATAAACCTAAACCTAATCATAAATAATAAATAAAATAAACCTAAACTAAATAAAATAAAATAAACTAAAAATAAACCTAAACCTAAATAAAAAAACCTAAATAAAAACCTAAAACCTAAACCTAAAGAAATAAAATAAAAACCTAAACCTAAACATAAAAATAAAAAAGTACAACTAAAAAATAAACCTAAACCTAAAAAATAAACTAAAATAAAAAATCAAAACTAAAATAAATAAACCTAAAATAAATACCTAATCTAAATTAAATAAAAAAAATAAACCAAAATAAAAAATAAAATAAATAAACTAAAATAAATAAAAAAATAAACTAAATAAACCTAAGCCTAAACTAAAAAAAAAAAAATAAACCCTAAACCCTGAATATAAAAAACACTAAATGTAAAATAAAAATAAAATAAACCTAAAATAAAAAAAAATCAAAACTAAATAAAAACCTAAACCTAAAATATAAACATAAAAAAAACTTAAAATAAATAAATAAAAAACCTAAACCTTAAACTAAAAAAAATAAAATAAAATAAACCTAAACCTAAACTAAAATAATCTATAAAAAAATAAATAAAACCTAAACCTAAATTCTAAACTAAGTAAAATAAAATAAAAACTAAACAAACCTAAATCTAAACTGAAAATAAATCCTAAAACTAAACCTAAAATAAAACCTAAAACATAAACTTAAATAAATAAATAAAAACTTAAACCTAAACCTAAAAAAAAATAAAACTTAAACCTAAAAAATAAAATAAAAATAAAACTCAACTAAAAAAAAATAAACACAAACCTAAATAAACCTAAACCTAAAAAAAAAATAAACTAAAATAAAAAATCTAAACTTAAATATAAACCTAAAATATAAAATAAAATAAATTAAATAAAAAATAAACCTAAATAAAAATAAAAACTAAAATAAACTAAAATAAATAAATAAAACTAAATAAAATGAACTAAAAAATAACCTACCTTTACCTAAATTAAAAAAAGGAACCCAAACCTAAACCCTAAACCCTAAATCCTAAACCCTAAACCCTAAAAAACTAAGTTTAAACCTAATCAAAAACTTACAACCCTAAACCTACAAAAAAAAATAACCCTAAATCCTAAACCCTAAACCAAACCCTAAACTAACCTAAACCATAAACCCTAAAACCTACCCTAAACCCTAAACCTAAACTTAAACCCAAAAATAGAAAAAAAAACTTAAACCCTAAATTCCAAACCTAAACCCTAAATTATAAACCCTAAACCCTAAACCCTAAACTCTAAAGCTAAAACCTAAAATAAAATAAATAAACCTAAAATAAATAAACCAAACTAAATAAAAATAAAAATAAACCTAAATTATAATAAAAAATAAAATAAACAAAAATAAATAAATAAATAAAAATAAACCTAAACCTACCACTTGACTCAATTTAAAAATAAATCAAAAAAAAAAAAAACACTAATCCTAAACCCTAAACCCTAAGCCTTAAACCTTAAAACCTAACCCCAAACCTTAAACCCAACCCCAAACCCTAAACCTAAACCCTAAGCCCTAATCCCTAAACCTAAAACCTAAACCTAAACTAAAAATAAAAACCTAAAATAAAGAAAAATAAAACCTAAACCTAAATAAAATAAAATAAAATAAAACCTAAACTAAAACCTAAACCTAAACCTAAACCTAAAAAAAAATAAATAAAAAATAAAAACTAAAATAAAATAAAATAAATAAAACTTAAACTAAACTAAAAATATAAAATAAACCTAAAAGAAACCTAAATAAAATAAAAACTAAATAAAATTTAAAAATAAAATAAACCTAAAATAAAATAAAATAAAAACTAAATAAAACCTAAACCTAAAATATAAACCTAAAAATAAAACTAAACCTTAAACTAAATAAAACCTAAACCTAAAATAAATTAATAAAATAAACCAAAACCAAAATTAATAAACTAAAATAAATAAAATAAACTAAAATAAACCTATAAACTAAACTAAAAAAATAAACCTAAAATAAAAAACCTAAACCTAAACCTAAAAATAAAATTAAAACCTAAAATTAAAAAATAAAACCTAAACTTAAAAAATAAAATAAAATTAAACTAAACTAAAAAAAATAAACATAATCTACACTTAATCCTAAAAAATAAACTAAAATAAAAAACCTAAACTTAAATAATAAACCTAAAATAAACTAAATAAAATAAAAAATAAACTTAAATATAAATAAATATTAAAATAAGCTAAAATAAATTCAAATTAAAATAAATAAATAAATAACCTAAACCTATCGGCTTACCTAATTAAAAACAAAATGTTAAACCTAAACCTAAATCCTAAACCCTAAACCCTAAAACTAAGCTAAACCTAATCAGAACTTACAACTTAAACCCACAACCCTAAACATAAATATTAAATAACTAAATCCTAAACCCTAAACTAACCCTAAACTAAATCCTAAACCCTAAACCAAAACCTAAACCCAACCCTAACCTTAAACCTAAATCTAAACCCTAAACCCTAAACCCTAAACCCTAAACCCTAAATCCTAAACTCTAAAGCCTAAACCCTAAACTACCTAAACCATATAAAGCTAAACCCTAAACCTAAAACCCTAAACTAAAGCCTAAACTCTAAAGCTAAACCCTAAACTTAAACCTAACCTAAACACTAAACCATAAACCCTAAACCCTAAAACTCTAAACCCTAAACCCTAAAAACCTAAAAACCTAAACCTAAAGTAAATAAAACCTAAAAATGAAATAAATAAAAAAACCTAAAACTAAATAAAATAGAAAAACAAAATAAAATAAAATCTTAAACTAAAACCTAAACCTAAACCTAAAAATAAAATAAAAAATAAATGAAAATAAAATAAATAAAAACCTAACCTAAACTAAAAAAAATAAACCTAAAAATAAAAAGCCTAAAATAAAACTAAACTTAAAATAAAATAAAATAAACCTAAAATAAAATAAAAAATAAAACCTAAACCTAAAAAAATAAACCTAAAAAAAAATAAATAAATAAAAATAAACCCAAACTATTTTAAAAAAAACCTAAACCAATGGTTTACCTAATTTAAAAAAAAAACTAAAACTAAGCCTAAACTAAACCTAAACATACAACCCTAAACCTACAATAAAATATAAACCCTAAACCTAAACCCTCCCTAAACTAATTCTAAACCTAAACCCTAAACACTAAATCAGAAACCTAAACCTAAACACTAAACTTAACCTAACCCTAAACCTAAACTAAAACCCTAAACCCTAAACCCAAAACTAACTATATACTATAAGCCCTAAACCCTACCTAAACCTAAACCCTAAACTCTAAACCCTAAACCCTAAACCCTAAATCAGAAACCCTAAAACCTAAACTAAAGCCTAAACACTAAACTCCTAAATCTAAACCCTAACCTTAAACACTAAAACCCTAAAACCCTAAACTAAAACCTACCTATACCCTAATCCTAAACCCAACCCTAAACCCTAAAATCAAAACCTAAACCTAAAGTAAATAAAACCTAAAATAAAATAAATAAAAACCTAAACCTAAATAAAATAAATAAATATAAAAAAAAACCTAAAAATAAAATAAAAAAATAAAAAATAATACAATAAAAAAATAATTAAAATAAATAAAAACCTAAACTAAACTAAAAAATTAAATAAACTGAAGAACAAAAAACCTAAATAAAGAAGAGCTAAATGTAAAATTATAATAAAATAAACCTGAAATAAAATAAAATAAAACTAAATAAAACCTAAACCTAAAAAAATAAACCTAAAAATAAAACCTAAAAAAATAAATAAAAATAAAACATAAACCCTAAACTAAAAGAAAAAACTAAACCTAAAATAAAAATAAAATAAATAAAATAAAATAAACTTGAACCTAAACTAAAATAAACTAAACAAAAATAAATGAAACCTAAAATAAACTAAACCTAAACCCTAAACTAAATAAAATAAAGCAAACTAAAAATAGACTTAAGCCTAAACTAAAAATTAAAACTAAAAATAAACCTAAAATAAAACATTAAAACCTAAACCCTAAACCCTAAACCCTAAAAAGCTAAAAACTTGAACCAAAATAAATAAATAAAAAAATCTAAACAAAATAAATTGAAAACTTAAAAACCTAAACCTAAAATATAAATCTAAAAATAATACATAAAAATAAATAATAAATAAAACCTAAACCTTATACTAAATAAAAAAATCTAACTATAAAATAAACCTAAACCTAAGGTAAAATAAATAAAACCTAAACTAAAAATAAACTAAACCTAAACCCTAAAATAAAGTAAAAATACACCTTAACCTAAACTAAAAAAATAAAACCTTAAAAACAAACCTAAAATAAAAACCTAAGATGTAAACATAAAAAATAAAATAAAAACCTAAACCTAAACCTTAAAAAGAAACTTAAACCTAAAAAAATAAATAAAAAATATAAAACTAAACTAAAAAATAAACATAACTAAACTTAAACCTAAACCTAAAAAATAAAATAAAATAAAAAACCTAAACTAAAATAAATAAACCTAAAATAAAAATAAACTAAATAAAAATAAACCTAAATAAAATAAAATAATAAAATAAACTAAAATAAATAAAAATAAACTAAATAAACTAAAATCTAAGACTTCCTAATAATTAAAAAAAAACCTAATCCTAAACAAAATAAACCCTAAATCCTAAACCATAAACCATAAACCCTAAACCCTAAAACTAAGCCTCAACACTGAACCATAAAGTTACAACTCTAAACCATAAACTGATAACCTAAATAAAACCTAAAAACCCTAAACTAACCCTAAACCTAAGCTCTAAACCCAAAACCCTAAACTAAATCCTAAACCCTAAACCCTAACCTAACCTAAACCCTAATAAACCCTAAACCCTAACCTAAACCATCCTAAACCATAAACCTAAACTAAAACCTTAAACCATAAAGTTTAAACCCTAAACCATAAACCCTAAACCCTAAGCTAAACTAAACCTAAACCTAAACCCTAAACCCTAAACCCTAAACACTAAACCTAAACCCTAAACCCTAAGCAAAACCCTAAACCCTAAACCCTAAACCTAACAACCTAAACCTAAACCTAAAGTAAATAAAAAAATAAAATAAATAAAAAACCTAAACCTAAAATAAAAAATAATATAAAACATAAACTAAAACCTAAACCTAAACCTAAAATAAAATGAAATAAAATAATAAAACTAAAAAATATAAACTAAACTTAAAAAAATAAAATAAAAATAAATAATCTAAATAAAATAAAACTAAACATAAAATAAAAATAAATAAACCTAAAATAAACCTAAAATAAAACTAAATAAAACCTAAACCTAAAAGGAAACCTAAAATAAATAATAAATAAAACCCAAACCCTAAACTAAAATGAAAAACTAAACTTAACATAAAAATAAAATAAATAAAATAAAATAAACCTAAACCTAAACTAAAATAAACTAAACTAAAATAAATAAAACCTAAACTTAAACCTAAAATAAACTAAACATAAACAGTAAAAAAATAAAATTAACTAAAAATAATCCTAAACCTAAACTAAAAATTAAAACCTAAAAATAAATAAGATCTAAAACATATACACTAAATGCTAAAAAGCTAAAAACTTAAACCTAAACTAAATAAAACCTAAAAATAAAATAAATAAATAAAATACTAAATAAAATAAGATGATAATTAAATGAAAAAAAAAAACCTAAAATTAAATAAAATAAAAACTTAATAAAAACCTAAACCTAAAATATAAACCTAAAAATAAAACTTTAAAAAAACCCTAAACCTTAAACACTAAACTATAAACCCTAAATCCTAAACCCTAAACCCTAAACCCTAAACCTAAAGGTTTAAAACCCTAAACCCTAAACTAACCCTAAACCTTAAACCCTCCCTAATCCTAGAACCCTAAATTAAACCTTAAACCCTAAAAACCCTAAATGCTAAAACCTAAACCCTAAAACCTAAAGCCTAAACCATAAACCCTAAACACTAAATAAACCCTAAACCCTAAGCTAACCCTATACCCTAAACCCTAAACTAAAGTAAAATATTAAACCTAAACCCTAAACCCTAAACCTAAACTAAACCCTAAACCTAACCCTAAAATCTAAACTCTAAACATTAAACCTAAAACCCTAAACCCTAAACTAAAAAAATTTAAACCTAAAGTAAATAAACCTAAAAAAAAAAAATAAATCAAAACTTAAACCTAAAAATTAATAAAATAAAAAAAATAAAATAAATAAAGACCTAAACTAAACTAAAATATAAAATAAACCTAAGAATAAAACCTAAATAAAATAAAATTAAATGTAAAATAAAATAAATAAAGCTAAAATAAAATAAAATAAAACTAAATAAAACCTAAAACTAAAAAAAATAAACCTAAAATAAATAAAAAATGAAACCCAAACCCTAAACTAAAATAAAAACTAAACCTAAAATAAAAATAAAATAAAGAAAATACAATAACCTAAAACTAAACTAAAACAAACTAAACTAAATTAAATAAAAGCTAAACCTAAACCTAAACTAAACCAAACCTAAACCCTAAACTAAATAAAATAAAATAAATTAAAAATAAACCTAAACCTAAACTAAAAAATAAAACCTAAAAGTAAACCTAAAATTAAAAGCTAAAAGCTAAAACCTAAACCCTAAACCCTAAACCATAAAAAAGTTAAAAAACCTAAAAACTAAATAAAACTTAAAAATAAAATAAATAAATAAACCTAAACAAAAAAATAAAATTCAAAATAAAATAAAAAACATAAACTAAAACCTAAACCTAAACCTAAACCTAAAAGAAAGAAATAAAATAAAAAATAAAAATAAACCAAAATAAAATAAATAATAACCTAAACTAAATTAAAATTAGAAAACCTAAAAAAATAAAAACTAAACCTAAAATAAATAAACCTAAAATAAAATATAAATAAAAAATAAAAACTAAATAAAAAAACCTAAACCTCAAAATAAACCTAAAAATAAAATAAAACCTAAACCCTAAACTAAAAATCTAAACTAAAATAAAAAAAAATAAATTAAACCTAAACCTAAACTAAAATAAACTAAAATAAAATAAAATAAACCTAAATCTAAACCAAAAAAACAATACATAAAAATAAACCTTAAATAAAAACTTAAAAGCTAAACCTAAAAATAGAGAATAAAATCTTAAACATAACCTAAAAATAAAAAAAAACTTAAACCTAAAAAATAAAATAAAAATATAACTAAACTAAAAAAATAAACTTAAATTTAAAACATAAACTAAATTAAATAAACTAATCTAAATAAAAATAAAAATAAACCTCAATAAAAATAAAAAATAAAATAAAATAAAATAAATAAATAATTAACTAAATAAACTAAATAAACCTAAACCCTAGACCCTAAACCCTAAACTTTAAACCGTAAACCTATAACCCTATACCCTAAACCCAAAACCCTCCTGCCCCCCCAAGCTTCTCTATTCTGGTGATTTTGAATCCATCTTGGTGGCATGCCCTTGACTTTTGATTTTTGTTGCTTTGGCTTCAATTTCTACCAATTTTAATTGCTTGAACAACATTTGGCCATTTGCGTGATGTTTTATCATTGACCATGGCTGCAGTGAGTTCTAGTTCTTAGGTTCCACCTAAAAATATGGATGTTTTGGCTAGGGCATTTGACAGTTTCGGAGATTGGTGACCCCAATGTTGTATCTTCTTCTAAATATTTTAAGGAAGCACTCTCTATTAAGATTTCTCCCTCTATTGATTCGATTAATCTCATTTCAATGTCTTTAGAGGTTGCATCATAATGTGCTCGATATGGATGTTGAAAAGTTGGCAAACCCTTTGAATTTTCTCTTATCGATAAATTTGCTTTTGCATCATCAATTTGGATAAGATCCACTCTTCTTTCATAATCTCAAGCTTACGGGTGCCTTCTCAATTGGTCTTATTGACCACATATCGATTTAACTTTCTAATGATCCGGATTATCCATGTATTATTTCACATTCTTATTTCATCTTTAATTGTTAAATATGAAGTGGTCACCCCTTTTGACATTAAAGAGGAATCTCCTATTGTCCCTATGTGGTTATCTCTTCCTAATATGTGCATTTTTTTACCCACCATGTGCTTTTTTTTGGCTTTATTTGGTCACCTAACTCGACATGATCACTGAGCAATCTCACCCTTATGTGGTTCGGATCTTCATTGAATTAGACATAATTAAAAAATACCCTAAGGAAGTTTGGATTGGCTCTGAAAAATATTGGTATTCACAAAAGGTTGAATTGGAGAACCTTCTAGTTTTTTGTTCCCACTGTAAAATACACGGTCATGATAATTCAGAATGTTTTATTCTCCATCCCCACTTAAAAAAATGAATTCCTCCTAAGGAAAATGTTATCTCTTCCCATAAGTCGATTCCTACTTATGTTCAGAAATTGGCCTCAGATCCTAAGGATGGTATGAAGCTATTATTGAGGTTGATTCCTTGGATATCAAGGTTAATCCTGTTGAACATGTTTCAGCTTCAAATGTTAGTAGGGATTCGACCGATATTCAAAATGGGAAGGATGATTTACCTCTTATCCCTTCTTTGAATTTGAATATTTCTAATGCAGAGAATAATAAATTCTCTAAGTTATTAGAAGATGATTCTATTTCTTCTAATTATATTCCTACATCTATGCTAGTTTTGATCGATGAAAATGAAGCTTTTAATGAGGATTTAAATGATGCCGAGCATGTTGAAAACATTTCTAATCTAGATTTTACTACTTGTGCTTTAAATGGTTCTAAAGAATCATCATCTCTCATTACTAAACTTGATATTCATGTTAATCATATTTTTCAACTAAATATAGATTTGGAAGAAGGTGAACTCCCCTCCAAACACTTGGAGATTTCTCCTAAATCTATGGCTAATGTTACTAAATCTTACTTGGATGATGACTCTAGGGGAAAAGAAAATGGCTTCCAAACTTATCATGCTAAAAGAAAAAAATGTTAAAAATTTCTCTCCCAAATTATGCAAAAACACTAGATCTGCTACATCCTCTCACTCCTCTCTTAATTAACCTTTGCTTAATGACCCTTTTTTATTTTCCTTATGTTTAATTTTCTTGTTTGGAATGTTAGAGGGATCGGTACCCTCTCTATTCGTAATCATATTTGAAATCTTTGTCGCATTCATAATATTTCTCTCTTCTTGTGAGCCTCTTATTCATGCTAATAAAATTAACCATGTTAGAATGATCGATTTCAATAAATTTTCTCTAATGTTAGTAATAGGATTTGGTCTTTTGGAATAATTTCATTGAGGTTTCTATTCTTAATGACTTTCATCAAGTTGTCAATGCTGAAATCTCTTATGGTGATTATTGTGTTTTGGGGTATTTTATTTATGCATCCTATTATAGATATGGTAGAATCTTCTTTGAGATAATTTAAGGGATTTTCGCTCTATCAACAAACCAAGTTTGTTGGTGGAGATTTCAACACCATTTTGTTCTCATTTGAACAAAGTGGTTGTTTCTCTCTAATATTCATTCCATGGAAGATTTCTCCAATATGACCCTTGATTGTAATTTGATTGATATTGATTTAAGGGCTCTAATTATACTTGGCAAAACTCTAGACTTTGGCAATGATTTTTTTTTTTTAATAGTCATTGTATTACTCAATGGCCTATTACTTATGTGGACCATTTAACCAAAACCTTGTCAGATCATGCTCCTCTTCTGGTTTCTATTAAAGATAATTCTAATAGACTTAAAAACCCCTCTCCTTTTAGATTTGAAAACATGTGGATTCAACATATTGATTTTTTTAATGTTGTGGCTAATAATTGGAAAGCTCCTTTACATCCTAATAATTTGATTATGGGGATGAATAGACTTTGGTTTAAAGTTAAAAGACTTAAACAAAATTTGGGCTGGTGGAACAAGCATTCCTTTAAAAACCTTTCTACTAATATTAAAGATATGGAAAGATTGGTTTGTGATCTTGAATTCTCTGTTATGTCTAATCCTTCTAAGATTACAGACTTGACTAAGGCGAAAGAAAAACTTGTGAGCTTAGAAAATATGAAAGAGACTTATTAGCGCCAAAAAGCTACTAGTAAACATATTATGGATGGTGACAGGAATACTAGGTATTTCCATGCTTTGGTTAATAAAAAGAGAGCTTTAAATAATATTCAAAAAATTAAAAATGATAATGGAGATTGGATTATGGAGAATAATGATATTAAGGAATCAGTTATTAATTACTTTAGAAATATGTTTTTTGTAATCACACTTGATTCCTTCTATTATTATGAATGATGATAATGATTTGCTTACCATTATGCCTAATGAAGATGAAATTTTAAAAGTTATGAATAGCATGAACATAGATTCTATTACTGGTCCGGAGGATTTCACTGCTCAATTTTTTCAAAAATGTTGGTTTATCATTAAAAATGATTTGATTGAGGTTATGATTGCTTTTTTTAATGGTAATTCATTCCTAGATATTTTTCTACTACTTTTATTGTTCTCATATCTAAGAAAGATAATCCAGACTATTGGAGTGATTTTAGACCTATTAGTCTTTGCACATTCTTCAATAAGTTGATTTTCAAAATTCTTACCAATAGACTTAGTCCTTTACTTAATAGAATTATCTCTCTCAACCAAACTAGTTTTGTTAGAGGTTATGGTGAAATTATATTCCTACCATCATCTATCCCCTTTCTGGGAAAGAGGATAAATGAAAATAGAAATATAACGCCTTGTTGGGACACCACAGATCTGTAGATGTTCTTATTAGGGTGATCGAGTATGACATTGAGGAAAGGTGTACTATCTCGAAAGATAGAAGTCACCACCTTGTAATGGACCTAATCACCTTAACAAGGACTCAAGGACTATGGGTCTTTAATGTATCGAGATTCTTCCCTACTTTACATGAAAAGTAAAAGCAGGTTTATTTTAAATTGTTAAGTTCCCTAAGGCCCCCCATAGTTAATTACATCCTAAGAAACAAGATTCCTTAGGAATACTTTTGATTAAGGTAATGATCATTATCTCCAAAGATTTTGAAATGTAGGACTATCAATCGATTGGTTTATTTTTAGAGAGTGAAGTGGGATCGATCAAGAGGAGGAAGTTCTTATCAAAGCTAAATGAAGATAAGTAGGAGATGCTTAGGATACTAGGAAGCCTAGTAAGCACCCCAAACTATCCTATAGTTGAGCTTTATATTTTTTGAAATTGAATTAGTATGTTTGAGTTGAATTTTTATTAGAAAGTTAGAGCTTACAATGCCACGTTATAAGGTCATGGAAATGCCTAAGAGGTGAGAATTTATGCTCATAGCCCGCAAAGGGAAGTAGCAACCTCTGAACCTAAATCTAGGGAGCTTTGGCAAGGGCCAAAAGCATGACCTAAATCTAAGGCAAAATGGGTATTTGGTTTACCTCCATAAAAGAGGATAAACCACCGACTGTTGGACTTACAACTGGCTGGGGGTGGCCACCAACTAACTCCTCCTATGATTTTAAAATATGTAGGCAAGTCAAAAGCATTTGCAAGATAGCTAAGCTATTTTTTATTTTGAAAGAGACTAAGTCCTTAAACACACTCCCTAAGAGACTAGATCATGTAGTGGTATGAGTTAATGACTTAAATATAATGCAAATTTTATTATAATTTTGGACAATCAATTTGACACAAGCTTTAGGATTCATATGCCTATTGCATGAAAAAATTAGATATGGGCCAAAATCAATAAGATAAAGAGGTGTGTTTCCACCATGGCTATAAATCAAGATAAAAGAATTAACAACCCTTAGATAGATATTGTATTTTCTTTCTCACAGCATACATCAAAGCAAGGAAGAAACTAGGAAAAGATGTCATCTTAATTCACAAGCTAAACAAACATCAATCAATTTATAAAGCTAACACAAAAGAATAAAAGGTCATTTGTGATCAGACTCCACTGCACAAACCCAAAAACAAATTGGGTAGCTGAGCTCTACCCTTATACAACTCAATTTACAAATGAATTAAATACAATCAAGAAGGAATTCATTATTATGGGGACTTCATTTTCATTTCTTCATTCTTCATTCTTCTTTCTTACTTTGGTTGGTCAGTGTGGTTGCTCCGAAGGCTTCACATTGTACATAAGGCATAACCTTATGACCAATATTCATCCTAATACCCTATAACAATTATTCTAAAATCCTAATTACAAAATTACATAAGAATGGGAAAAAAGGAAATCTAACTAAAACTTGCAAAATAATTATTAGCTAAATAAACCATACAATCCTAAGCATGTATATGTATGAATTAGACTTAGCACCCCACACACGGGTAACCAAGTTCACCAGGCCTATTTTGGATTATGCTTAGGGGTATAAGCACCGCACAAAAGTAGTTTTATATTTTATTATAGTTCCTTAAGCACAATCCCATAAGATAGGTTATACTAAGATCTCCTACCATTCGTCCATACACACCCTATCATCCAAACTAAAAACATTACATCACAAAACATAAGCAAAACATCAAACCATGCACTGCCCTAACCTAAAGCTATAAGTAGTGACATAGCCTAATGTGTGCGCTATTTAAGGTTTGTGTGGTATGCTTAGCTTAGAGTTTTCTATGTATGAAAATGTTCAACTTAGAGGGTGATTTCATTTAAGTGATTTAGTTGATTTGGTTGATTTTATCTTGTATTTTGATTTGGTTTGAATGAACCTGCAATTAATTACTAAGTTGTAAAAAGAAGAAAACATAAGAGAGCTTCTCTTTCCTCCCAACCTTAAGTAATTTCTAAGGTAGATTTACATTTGATTTTTATTTAGTGAATGTTTTATTATGTGTTTTGATTAATCCTAACTTTAGATTTTCCCTAAATAAAGTTATTAAAAAAGAAAGGCATTTTAAGATTAAGTAAAGTGAAATACTATCACAAATCCTTCTCCCCTATCCCTTTTCATTTTCAAAATATGTGGCTTATGGATGATAGATTTTTCAATGTTGTTGCTAGTAACTAGGGAGAACTTCTCCATCCTAATGACTCTATTTTTGGGATGAAGAATTATGGTTCAAATTAAAAAGACTTAAACAATGCCTTTCTTGGTGGAATAAACACTATTTTATGAATCTTCTTGTTAATATAAATAAAATGGAGAATGAGGTGATCGCTTTGCAAGATGCTGTTGTTAATGATCCTTCTAAAATTCAGATGTTAGCTCAGGCTAAAGATAGGTTGACATGTTTTCAAGATATGGAGGAGACATATTGACAGCAAAAAGCTTCTATGAAATGGATCTCTAATGGCGATCACAATACCAAATATTTCCATGTCATGGTTAAAAGAAAAAAGCTATAAACCATATTCATAAAATTAAAAATAATGATGGAGTTTGGTGTTTGGATAAAAAGGAGCTTATTGAGTCTGCTATACTTTTTTGTAAAGAGCTTCTGAATAAAAACATTGCTTATGATGATATTTCTTTGTCTGAAGTTATTCCTAATTTTATTTCAGATGAGGATAACAATATGCTTTCTTCCTTACCTTTTCAGATCAAAATTTTTGATATTTTGTAGAGTATAAATGAAGACTCTATGGCTAGATGGTTATACTACCCTTTTTTCCAAAATATTGGATTGTCATTAAAGAGGACGAAATTAAAGCTTCTGGTTTTTTTTAAGGGTAGTATCCTTCCCAAATATTTTGCTAGCACCTCCATTATTTTAATTCCTAAAAAAGACAATCAAGTTTGAGTGATTTTAGACATTTTGCTCTTTTTTTTTTAAGAAACTTATCTCCAATATTTTGGCTAAAAGATTGACTATCTTGTTCCCTAAATTTACTTCCTTAATCAAACTAATTTTGTTAAAGGGGATCCATTTTTGATAATGTTCTTTTAGCTCAAGAGATGATCCATGATTTGAATGCTAAAGTTTGTGGTAGAAACTTGCTTTTTAAGCTTGACATTTCCAAAGCCTATGATAATATTGGTTTTCCTATATAAAATTTTGGCTTTATTTGGTATATCTAATCAATTTATTACTTTACTTAAGAATGGGATTAAGAATTCTTAGGTTTCTATGCTTTTTAATGGTAAAGTGCATGGTTTTTTCTCTTCTTCTCATTGGCTAAGGCAAGGTGACCCTCTTTCTCCTGCTCTTTCCATATTTTTAGTTGAATGCCTAACATGTTCTATAGAACCATTGGTGGGTTTCCCATTTCTCACCTTAGTTTTTCTTATGATTTCATTATATTTTGCAATGCCTCCACTCATTACATTAAAAA